>JAWRVF010001435.1:0-69623 GCA_036785485.1 Physcomitrellopsis africana | reverse complement strand
GCGGGAGACGGGGTGAGACGAGGTTCCTTATGACGCTCTCCCTGGGGGCACATCCTCCTTCTGCTGCCTCTGTGTTTTGAATATGTTGGGCACGCTGTTCCCTTCCCCAGGGGGGCACACCCTCCTTCTGCTGCTTCCCTTCCCCAGGGGGGCACACCCTCCTTCTGCTGCCTCTGTGTTTTGAATATGTTGGGCATGCTGTTCCCTTCCCCAGGGGCACCCATCTTCTCGCATATACTGCTTTTAAAGAATATCTCCTTGCCATTGCCCATTATTGCTTTTACAACACTAATATACTTTCATTAATTAAAAAAAGCATTACATTTATTTTTAATCTATGGCTATTATTTTTAGTAAAATATTTTTTAAACTAAAGATGTTAAAATAAAATAGGTTGTAAAATATTTGATTGATTAACTTATTATAATTTAAAAAAAAATACTTGTACCTCATCTAAAAGAAGTTTTAAACTGATACAAAACTTATAAAAATTATTGATAAAAACTTTAATTAGAATCTAAAGTAAAAGTTCAAGTATGATTTTAAAAAAAAAAAAAAAAACATAAAAAAAAAAACATAAAAATAAGTCTATTGTTAAATAAATTGGACTATTAATAATTGGATCTATTTATGTTTATCCACCAAATTAATTTGGTGCCTTAATCTTCTAGCTTACATGCAAATATTTTCATTTAATTTAATTTTTTTTTGTAAAAGTCCATTATATTTCATATATTTTGAATTTTTTTGTACTTTTAGTCTCAATTATTGCCAATAAAAACTTGGATATAAAATCACTGATATCTTTAATTATGAATATTTAACACATTGAAAAGTTATGATATTATTAAATATACATAAAAGCAATTATTTGGTCTAATCAATATACCATTGAATATATATAAACTTTATTAAAAATAATTTTATAAACCATACATAATAGATTAATAAAAGAAACTAAAGATTTTATGATGAAAATGATATCAATAAATAAATATATTTTTTCAAATATATATATATATATATATATATATATATATATATGTATATAATACAATAAAAATCCAATGAGATGACCAATGTAAGAAGACTTATGGTTCAATGTAAATTTCATCATTTGAATATAAAATGTTTTTTTTGATATTCTTTACGAGTTTTAGCAGCTCTAATATTTGGTATTATAGAATCATGATTGTGGACTTATGTTGTTTTATATCTTAATAAAGAAACTTTATTTTATATTTATTTTAATTTTTATTGAATTTCCTAAATAATTATATGCATAATATAATATAAAATTAAAAAAAATTATGTATATATATATATATATATATATATATATAAAGATAAATTATATGTATTTATAATTTTATAAATTATATATTATTACATAAAATATAAAGTAATTATAAAAAGATATAAAATATTAAAAAAAATAACTCTTATTATCTTTAAAATCACTATAAGTGTTTAGATTACAATATACTAGTGTAGCATTTAATCTTTTATATTTAATATTATAATATTATCTAATCTCTAATATGATATTTTTTTATATTAAAATAAATAATGAAGAAGAACAATAATTTATTATGTATGTAAATTGCCTTACATGGCATATTCACAAGAATAACATGTATAATCTTTAAGAAAATAAAAATTACATACTAAAGTTTTAGATCTTTAAAAATATAAATTTTAATTTTTAAGAATTATAAATCAAATTAGATTTTATAATATTTATTTTTAAAAATATTCAAGAGTTTTAAAAAACTTATTTTAATAATATGTTTTTTACCTTCTTATTGGAAATAAAACTATTAAGTTTTTGTTCTTTCAAATATATATAAATTATAAAAATAAAAATTCCTAAAATTAATACTAATAAATTTATTCTTCTTTTTATAATCAATTTTAAATTTTTTTTAATTACTACTTGAATACACCATAATAAGATTTAATAATATTATTGGTATTTTGATTTTTATGAAGAAGGTATTATAATTCTAATAACCAAAAATTTACCATATAATATTAATTTTTTGTGATATATTCAAACAAATGCTACAAAATCTAGCAAATTATGAAAATAATTAAATAGACCTATAAAATCTAAAAATAATAAAAAATAAATATATACTTAATTTTTTTATATTATATATTAAGATAATTAATTTTTTGTATTTTATTTTATTTTATTTTTTAATATATTAAAAAATTATACAAATATACTTATATATTAAATTAAATACATATAATTATTTTGTAACTCAATATCTAATAACTCAATAATCTCTTTTGTATGATATTTTATACTTCTACCAAATCTATTCCATAGAAATAATTCAACAGTTCTATTACTTAATATCTCATACAATTTTTATAATTTATCAAACTATATAGCTAACCATCTAGTGATACATAGCTAAAAATTAGAAACACATTGACACGGACATCCATCTTAAGAAGATTCTAGAAGTTTTTAGAAGATCCTAAAAGATTATAGAAGGTTCTAAAAAGTTGTTAGAAGAGGTTTTTTTGATTGCTTGACTTCCAAGCAATGTAAGAAGTCTCAAGAGATGGTTTCTTTACATCAAAGTAATAAAGAAGCTATTCAAGAAGTATTCTAGGATGACTTAGAGGCAAAGCCTTTAACAAGTTATTCAAAAGCTTCCTAGTTCCTAATATGTATAGGTGTTGAGGTTGAAAGGCTCCTTAGTCTCGACAACATATATCTTGTGGTCTAGTTTGGACCTTCTAGTCTTGTTTTTATTCTTGTATTGTATTTGCTTTATAATAAAATTCACGTAGTTTATTATCTTATTATAGTATTGCATATGTTTTTTGATCTAATTTATAATAGTTTGTCAAGATTGCTAATATTAATTTCAAAGCTTTATCTTCTTAATAAAGTATAGACTACTCTTCTTCTTAAAAGCATTGAAGCATTTTAGAGGTTGTAGATTATCATCTTTTAAATTGATATCATTCACTTTCATTTCTCTTTCAAAATTAATTTTAGTTATAGATAGTGTTATAATTTTTTTAAAGATATATATATATATATATATATATATATATATATATATATCTCATCTATCTATTTTATAAATATAGAAATAAATTAGATCATAGGTGGTATTCTTTTATAAATAGAAAATAGACTAGTAATCCTTACAAATCTTTGATTTTTTTTGTATGATTTAAAAGAGGAGATTGCATATCTTTGCAATCCAAGTATAAAATTTCAAATTAATTTAATGTCTAAAGAAGCTAAATCAAGATTTATAATTTATAAAAAAAAATTATTTGATTGAAAGAAGTAAGTACTAGACATATGCTTATGTGACTTCTATAGATATTTTAAGGACTATTACAAAAGAATCAAAGGTTAATATGCTAAATAAGTTTGATGGAATAAGATCCAATTTTCAAAGCTTTATGTAATAAGTATGCCTCTACTTACACTTATATCCTTTTTGTTATCTAGATGGATTCACTTAAGTTACTTTTGTAGGTATTTTTTTATTAAGAAGTACTTATTCATGGTTTACTGCATTATTGAAAAAGAATTCTCCAATATTGTATAACCTAGAGACTTTTATAAAGAGATTTATTGCTACATTTGGAGATAGTAATTAAGAAATGATAGCAAAAAAAAGATACTTGTGGCAAGGATTAACTAAATATAAATTTGTAACTAAATATAATTTAGTATTGACAAAAAAGTTTCATCCTATACTTGTTGAAGTTATTGATGGATGAGCACTTATATTGAAGGATGTTATTGAAGAAACACAACTATTGCAAGTGGTATTAGAAGACCAAATATTATATATTATTTTAAATATTATTTAATATCCTATAAATCTTATTATTATTAAACTTTTTTAATTTGAATTACATTATTTTGATATTTATTGGAATATGCACAAAATTTCTTCAAGACTAAAATGCCAAAAAAAAAAAATTACACCTTTATTTTTTAGAGCTATTATTTTTATATAAAAAACAAAAAATAATATTATATTTGTGATGTATGCTACTTCAATAAGAAATTTAATTAAATAAGTTTTATAAGATAATCCAATTCATTACCAAGACTTCAAGGATTTTATTGAAAAAAAAATGTAGACATTCTATTAGAACATTAATCATATAATTGAGCCATAGAATTGCAAAAATGAGTTCAACTGCCATTTTGACTAATACATAATCTTTGACAAATAAAGTTAATAATCTTATGAAAATACATTAATAAAAATCTCTCTAAAAAATATATTTGATATTTAAAATCACTTGCTAGAGCATCTATATTTTTTTGTGAAGAAGAAGGATGGATCCTTATGAATATATATTGATTATTGAAATTTAAATAAGATAATGATATAAAATTATTATCTATTGCCATTGATATCAAGACTCCTTAAATAATTAGATCAAATAAAGATCTATACAAAGATTGATCTTTGTGGAGCTTATAATTTAATATACATTAAAAAAAAGGAACAAATAAAAGGTAATATTTTATACAAGGTATGGGCATTTTGAATACAATGTTATATCTTTTAGACTAACAAATGCACTAGCTATATTCCAAAATTTAATAAATGATGTCTTTTGAGAATTCTTAGATAAATTTGTTGTTTGCTATTTCAATGATATTCTAATCTATTCAAAAAGTCTTAAAGAATATTAAGAAGATGTAAAATTTGCACTATAAAAATTAAAAGATGTTGATTTATGTGCCAAATTAAAACAAAAAAATTTATAAGTCAAAGATAAATTTTTTAGATATATTACATTAATTAAAGATTTATTAATAGATTCAAAGAAGATTTATGCTATTAAAGATTGAAAAATTTCTAAAATAGTATAAGATATGTAATATTTTCTTAGATTTGTAAATTTTTACAAATAAACATTAAGAACTATTTTTAAGTGGCTGCTCTATTTATTCAATTGACATACAAAAACAAGCTAGAATGTGGGCATCAAGCAGAGAAGGCTTTTCAAGGCCTTAAAATGGCTTTTATTACATCTCCAATCTTAATACATTCAGATTTTATAAAAGCTTTTTATATTAAATTGATGCCTCAAATTTTGTACTAGAAGCTGTATTATCACAAAAGCAAAAAGATGAGAAACTTTATTTAGTTATATTTTATTCTAAGAAATTTTTAATTACCAAGATTAATTATCAAATCTATAATAAAAAATTCTTATTATTATAGATTCTTTCAAAGAATGGCGCTATTTGCTTGAAAGTACTTTAGAAGCAATGATTGTATATATATATATATATATATATATATATATCATAAGAATCTTAAATATTTTATATTGGCTTGCATTGTAAATTGTTACCAAGCTTGGTAGAATATATGTCTATTCCATTTTGACTTTAATATTACATATTGATCCAAAAAAAAAAAAAAATTATTAGATACTTTATAAATGTGATCATATCTTGTGCCAAAAGAAGAAGAGGTAGTATATGAGACCAATTGAGAATAATACTCTTAAAACTTGAGCAATTATGTCTTCAAGCAACTACCATATTAATTTTAGTAGATTCTTCACTTTTTGATCAAGTTTGTATAATGTTGACTATGGATCCTCTTATCCTTAATATTAAACAAAATGCTAGTAACATTTAAGATGATTCTAGCAGATTTAAAGTTGGAGACAATCTCTTTTATTTTAATAAATGTTTATATATTTTTGAAGGACCAACACATCTTTGTATTTTACAAGCACGTCATGACTTTTTTATTACTAGATATTTTTTATTCTATAAGATGCTGAAACTTCTTTCTTGAGATTTTTGGTGGTTTAAGATGTGGAAGACTATCAAAGGATTTGTACTTTCATGTGATATATATTTGAGATCAAAGAATCCTTGACATCGTCTATATGGACTTTTTCAACCACTACCTATTTCAAAGCAATCTTAGTCTTCTATTTCTATGGATTTTATTGGAAATCTTCCATCATCCAATTCTTTTGATACAATATTTGTGATTTTTAATTAATTTTTTAAGATGGTACATTTCATTTTTTACAAAAAAAAGTTACAAGTGAAAAAACAACCAAATTCTTCATTGATAATATCTCTTGATATCATGATTTGCCAAATGATATCATATTAGATCAAGGATCTTAATTTGTATCCAAATTTTAGAAATCACTATTTGAAATCTTTTAAATAAATATTAAGTTATTTTTAATATTTTATTTATAAATCAATATCCAAATAAAATAAGTCATTTAAATTTTAGAGTAATATTTAAGATCTACCATTAACTATCAATAAGATGATTGGACTTCTTATATGCCACTTGTTGAATTTTCTTACAATAATACTATTCATGCTTCTACTCAAAAAATACTTTTCTATATCAACTATCATCTATGAAAATACATCTTCTTTTTCATAATTCTTTTTTAAAGCCTTATAAAGAATTAAGTATATTATAAAGAATATAAGTGCCATTGACTTGCATTGGAATAGATAATCATGAAGAATTTGAGATCAAAGAAGTACTTGATTTAAGAATGAGGTAAGGATAATTGGAATACTTTACACATTAGTATGGTTATACCATTAGTAAATGAATATGGAAGCCAGTCCAAAATATATTCAATGTTGTCATATTGTAACACAATTATAGGATTAAAGAGAAAAAATAGATATATATTATAAAAAAGCTTAATTGAAGATTAAATTATAAAATTATTTAAAATAAAAATAAAAATAAAGATATAATAAAAATATTTAATATTAATATTATCTTTTATAAAAAAAGGCTTCTATTTATTTTATAGGACCATAAACAAGACAAAATAAGATAGAAATACTACTATAGACATCTTAAGATCAAAGTAAAAGATAGGTTTTAGCAAAAATTACCTAAGTATGCCTTGGATTGATACCCTAAGAGAACCAGTTGTGAACTAAAGTTGAAACCAGACTCCAAGACACAAAACCATATGCCTATGGTTGATAGAAAGTTCTTTTGTTGATCAAAGATCCTAATTTGAGAATAAACTTAATAGGATTTTTTTGAGCATTGGTTTCAAAGGTTTTAAGTTTGTAATAACTTTGTAACAGCTATGCATAGTTAAGGTTCTATTCAAGTGACTTTGGATATTGAAAAATAAAGCGGATTTGTATTTTAAATATATTGAGAATTATGTAGCAAATCTACAAGTAAAAATTTATAGGTTTGTGACTATAATTGTGTTGAATGTCTTTTCTAAATTTGACCTTAATCCAATAGTTAGGTCAAAGGTTATTAGAATTTCAATGAGCTAGGATCTTAGAAATTAGATTTTGAAGATTAGTGAGGATTTCTATGATTTTGAGCAATTTTCTAGTTAGATTAGAATGATTCTTTTTTTTAACTTTTATTTATTAGCTATTAAGATAAGAAAAAAAATCTAATAAAAGTTAGATTAGAATGATTCTTTTTCTTTGAGATTGTAGAAACTATTTTATTATTTTTAAAAAGCCATAAATTGATAAAAATAGGATAGAAGAGATAAATAATTAGTATAGTTGATATTAGGATTAAATTGAAGATAGGATCAAGCTTAAAAATCCTTAGAATAGGTTGGATTGATATTCGGGGTCGATTGTTTATGGAATAGGATCAAAATCAGACCTCTAGCTACAAAAATGGCTACCAAGGACAAAATATCAAGGCATTTGAAGATAGGCAAGTAGAATTTGAGAGCTAGCTTTAAACTTCTTTTAAAGGTATAAGACTTATTTTTATAAGATTTAGAAGGACTTTGTAATTATTATCCAAAATTAAGATTTGTATTGATAATTTTGATTTTATATAATAAAATTAGGACTAGAACTCTTGGCTAGTGTGTGCAATAAGTATAACATCTATAGTTGAAAATTTTGCAATATGTAATAAATTGGATCTGCTAAAAGTATCTAAAATTTTATAATAATCTAATAGTATAATTAAAATATATTTTATCTTTAATGAGAGGAGGTACCAAAAGTTGGTAATTTAGGATTATTTAGGATTTTTATGATATCTAGAGATCTATTAGTCAAAACAAGGTGAAATTTGGCATGGTATTTGAAGACTTGGAGATCAAGCTATATACCAATTTAAAGCTGAAGTTAATAGTTAAAGAAGGAGAAATTACTGCTCGAATATCTACATCAACTTTCAAGTTGGCAACCGATTGACATCAATGCAAATTTTGAATGTTCTTTCACATTCTATAAGTTGGATTGGGCTAAATTTTTTTTGAGCATATAGAAGACTTGTAGTAACTATAGTATGCTAAATTTTGCATCAAATGGATAATTAGATTAAGAATTACGGCTTATTGAAGCTCACTAACTAGGATTAGGACTTGCAAAGAAAAATTGAAATTACCTAATTGTGAAAGTAATAAGGCAATTGGAATTGTATATAGTTGAAGTTATTAAAAAAAGTATTTTTGAGTACTTTGTATTGGATTTAAGCACTTTTGAATTGAAATTCAAATTACATTCTTCTTATATGGGTGAAATCTATTAGGATTTTTTACATATTTGTAAACCACAACTTCACCTTCTACAGTGAGGTACTTAGTATATTTTCAAATAAGACAACAAATAATACAATATAAGTGGTGAACCCAATATGAGAATTTAGAGTAGAAGGTATTGGATTTTATTTGTAATTATTTGGAATTGATGGCATAAGAAGGTAAGAAAGTTGAATTTGGAGCTTTTGATGGAACTTTGGATGGCTCTTCAAGTGGATCTTCAAGTGGAGCTCCAAGTAAATTTTCTACTAGTAGACAAGGTATATATTTGTATTTAAATACTACAAATATATTTTAAAAATTTATATTATTTATGCAACAACAACATGGCAATGATTGCAAGGAAGCTTTGGCAATCAAAGTATTATAAGTAGTAGTTAACAAAGTTGATCAATTTAATGGAAAGAATATTTTTAAATATTTGAGATGATATATGTAAAAAATAGAATTTAATTGTATTTTTTAAAATGAGATGATTCTATTATTTGAGCTTGCCACAATGTTGGAGATAAGAAAATAATAAGATCAATTATAGAACAATTTGGAAGTTCTTGAGAGACATTTTTCCATGCATTGAGAGATGAATATTTCTTGGAAGACTCTAATTGAGAGAAATATAAGTTAACAACTTATAAATTATTCTTTGATATTGAAGTAGTAACAAATTTAAAAGGGGTGCTTGAAGAGCATGTGTTTAATGCTAAAGTTGAGTGTACATTGAAGGAGATTGTCAGGGATACAAGATAGTAGGTTAGCAAAGAACTAAGAAGAAGAATTCAAAATTAGAATAACTTCAAGAATAAAGAATTGGATAGATAAGAATAAGAACTAGATCAAGAATAAGAAATTGGATTAATATCAAGAACAAGGCAACACTCTAGATTACTCTAAGACTTGTGTTGGTAAGATTGAGGTGCTCCTCAGTCCTACCTCTTATTTATACTATGAGGCCTTATGTCCTATTGGACCGTTTAAGATTATCTTAGAATATTCTAGAAGTTTAAGGAAGATTTTGAAAGACTCTAAAAAGTCTATATGAGATCTTCAAAGGTTGAAGAAGATTTTAGAGGGTCCTAAGATTATCTTAGAATATTTTAGAAGTTTGAAGAACATTTTGAAAGACTCTAAAAAGTCTACGAGAGATCTTGGAAGGTTGAGGAGGATTCTAGAAGATTTTCAAAGACTAAAGAAGATTCAAGAAGATTTTAGAAGATTCTAAAAAGCTATAGAAGGTTCTATAAGATTATGAAAAGTTTTAATAGTGGCTTAAAATATGTCTGTGATATCACCTTCCCTTCTAGCGACAAGTTTCACAAGAAGCCAAAGCAATTTGATGATCAAATCACATGCGTAAAAATTCTAGAATTTTGTCAGAGTAGAGAAGCAACATATTCCGTCTTTTGTTTGTTGGTTATTGATTCAACATGATCCTTGAGATGGCATCAATGACCTTCAGATATAACCTCTGTTAGGCCAACATCCCATCCAAGAATTTGCTCTTTGTTGTGCCCTTCAAAACATCCTCCAAACATAATTTTTGGTTCATTTGGAGTCATCCTTCCAACTTCAAGGAGTATAATCAAAGCTCGGGCATTTGAATTGAGATTTTTGTGATGAGGCCGTATCTCTAAAGATTCCAAGCGTAGCCTTACTTGACATTAGAATACTCCTTCTTTACCTTGTCTATGTTCTTCAAACCTAGCACATTGTGAAAGTTGCAATGATTCTTCAACCGCTTGTATGACAGAAGAATCTTTTCACTCTTGTTCCTGCAATTCCTTTGAAATGCAAAGATTTGACATGATAACTAATAAGCTTCTAGCAAGATCTATTCTATCCTAAAAAAATACAAGTAAAGATCTTGGTATGACTCTCTCCTTTTTATATTGGTCTTTTGTTGTTGATAGGAAGCGTCATTTAGAAGCCAAGAGATGTTACTGTCTATAAAATCTTCAATGACCATTGAATCTAGGTTTTTTAGGATATTGTTGATGGAATTGGCCAACCTTCTTAGGTGTATTTTAAAGATTATCTGAGGATTCCCATGTTCTTTGGCTAACTCCATAGTCCTTCTAATGGATGAAGTATTCCAATTGTCCATGTCTTATATGTGAATCCAATATTTCATCCACCTCATATTCAATCTCTTGATTGACTTCAACTAGAGTTGGTGGTAGAATAGTTCTTCCAGCAATATTTGATTTATAATAGGTTTCTAAAAGCGAGACATGAAAGATTGGATGAATGGGCATGCTACTTGGTAGTTTGAGATAAAAACTTACTGGATTTATTTGGTGTAGAATTGTAAAAGGTCCAAGTCTTTGATAGTTTAATTTTCATTGTCATAATATAACGTGACTATTAAGTGAAAGAGTGTGGAAATAGTATATTATAAAAGATCTTAGTTCAAAATATTGTAGCAAATTATCTTAGAAAAATAGATAATAGTAAAAAGAGAGTAAAACTAATGAGTGTTTGTCATGGATATAAATTATAGACTTGAAGTCTAAACAAGAAGTTCAAGAAGAACTGGCAAGAACTGGATTAATTAGATGAGTACAAAAACAACACTAGAGAGGTGAGCTAGAGCTCCAAGAGATGTGTTGTTGAGACTGAAGAATTCTTCAGCCTCGATTCCAAAATATACTCCTACCTAAGAAGCTTCTCAAACAGCTTCCTCCAACTAGGAAGCTTCTCAAATAACTTCTACTAACTAAGAAGCTTGTCAAGTAACTTCTACCAATTAAAAAGATATTAAAAGGCTCTGGAAGGTTCTAGAGAGTTTTAGGAAATTTTTAGAATATTCTAGAAGGTTCTAACAAGTATGTCCTTGACATCACCTCCTCCTCTAGCTTTGAGGTCTCCGAGAAGCCATTTAAGATGTATACTCATAAACATAGGAAATCAAAAATTTGTCGCATAGTCTTTGCAACATATTCCAGTTGTCATTCATGAGGCAGATGATTCATGGGTCCTTGTAGCCACCGATAATGACCAATACCTTCCACTTGAGACCATGCTTGAACTTCTGTATCTTCATTGTGGAAACGACCTAAAAATATTGCTTCGCCACTACTTGCATGAGCTGGTTCAACTTCAAAGATAATTACAAGTGACCTGCTGCTTGGTACTCTTCGACGTCTTCTTGGCTCTTCTAATTCTTCATCTTGAGGTTGACGTCATGAGCTATTCGGTTGAGATGGTACCACTAGTACAATATCTATATTCTCACTAGCCATATCTAAATACACCTTGATATTAGTTATCTTGATACTATGAAATACAACAAGTTATGTTTTGATGAGACTTGGATCCCTTTTCTATTCATTTCTCCAGAGAAGGCTTCATCTTCATGCTTCGTTAATGACCAGCTTTTGGTTTATTAGGATATTGTCGATGGAATTTTTGTACCTTTTGTGACGCATTGGCAAGATTTTTGGCCGGTTCCCATGTTCTTTCATTAATATCGTAGCCGCTCCAATGCACAAAGTACTCTAATTTATTCCATCTTCGCCGTGAATCTAGTATCCTTTCCACCTCATATTCTTTGTTGTTTTTAATTTCTATACTAGATGGCGGACATTGCACTCTTCTAGGAAAAGACGATTCTCGATAAGGCTCTAACAGAGACACATGAAAGACAGGGTGTACCTTCATAGCAGCAGGAAAATCTAAGCGGTGTCATACTGCATTTACGTGCAGTATATAAAAATATTAAATATCTTGTATGTATTGTTAATATATGTATGAGTGCTAGAGGTTATTTTAGAAGATATTATAAGGAGAGGATTTATTATAGCTACTTAGTTAGTGAATTAAGATGGCTATTTGTTTTATTCCTATCTTATTTATATCCTAGAATAGACTCTTTTGTAATTAGAAGAAAAGTAAAGGTTGTTTTACCTTTTCTTGTTGGCTTTTGAGATAGAATGGACCTTGTGAGGGATAAGAAAGAAGAGCATGGGGTGAATAAGGCCCATCCAATAGGATTTGGCTGCCCATGTGAGCGTCTCATAGTCTAATATGGAAAGAAAGGGAGATATACTCCTCTAGCTAGACCGAGAGGAGAGGCAGTTTTGAGTGGTGTACTTTGGAGAGAGAAAGCACCGAGGAGATAGAAGGAATTATAATGAAAATTAGTGGGTGTGTTCTTCAAGTTGTGAGGATTCTAGAACCTACTCACTTGCTTGTTTTGGAGTTGTGAGCAAACAATTATGCTTGTTTTAGTAGAATAGAGTTTGCTGCCACCCGATGAAGAGGGGCAGAAACTTCGAGCTGCTACTGCAAGTTTGATTTCGACTCTTTCTTAGTGAAATTTACAAAGAGTGTGGAAAATTGTGTTAGCTTTCTATCAAGACATCTCTTGTAGCATTTGGAGTTGGAGAGCAAAAGTTGTGAGCTTGAGAGTGGGAAAGGGTTTGCTGCCACCTGACGAAGAGGGGCAGAGACTTTGTTCAACCACCCAAGTCGGACAGTCTCTTCAATCCTTTTGATATTTTAGGTGCTTATAGTAGCTTGTGTAAGCCTTCCACAAAAACAAAAATCAATACATTTGGAGCTTTTATGAAAGTTTTATGATCCATGAAGTGTCAAAGAGGGAAAATTGTTGCTAGGGTTTGAAGAGAAGAATCAACTAGCTACAAAATCTGGAGTTTGAGAGGCATGCATGCGAGATTTTAGAACAAGGTAGATGATGGAGTGAGCTTTCTAAAAAGCTATTGCATGTCCAATTTGGAGAAGGGAAGTGATCACAACAAAGGCTGAAGTGAAGAGGAGCTTTGCTGCCTTTGCATTTGCTTGGAAATTTTAGTGCCTACTTCTTTTAGCCATAAATTTTAAATGGTAAGTCATCTATTTGTGAAATTTTGATATGTTTTACAATGGATTATTGGCTTTCCATAGGCTATAAGCACGCTTGATTCAACCTTTGGATGAATTTTTAGTGATTTATTTAGTTTCAGCTTGTTGTATAACTTGTATTCCTCATATGCGGTTGTATTTTGAGGTATACTTGAATACATACACACTTTGCTTATACCTTTTATACAAGTATATATACTTGTATTTATATCAAGTATTTATATAAGTATTTTATAAGTATTATACATAATATTTGTACAAGTATTTGTATAAGTATTATACTAAGGATTATACAAGTATTATATCAAGTATTTATACAAGTATTGTACTAAGGATTATACAAGTCTTATATTAAGTATTTATACAAGTATTTTATAAGTATTATACATAATATTTGTACAAGTATTTGTACAAGTATTATACCAAGGATTATATAAGTATTATATAAGTATTTATACAAGTATTATTCAAGTATTTATACTTTATATCTGTACAAGACTTGTACAAGTGTAATTCAAGTATAACTTAAAAGCTTGAATAAATATTGTGTAAGTATAGAACATACTTGCACGGCTTCTTCTCATGTTCCTTGCTAGTTCTAGTAGCAGTTAGGAACCCGACGTTTTTCCAAGGCAAATTCTCTCTACCCGACAGCGATGTCGTGGTGAGAGTCTTAGCCCTAAGAAACATTGGGTCTTTTTTGCCTCTCGTTTCTTAAGTGCAAGATGAGATTCATAAAGTTCATAAAATTGAAGAATTTACATAAAAACATACTTTATTAACTCTAACATATTCTGCCTTTAGAAAACCGCCCTCAATTTTGCCCATAAATCCTAGGATATCACATCAATTGAAGCAAAATTTGGACACAAGGTACTTAAGAGAGTAAAGAAGCAAACCCCATAAACCTTTTGATTATAGCTCATGTGGTTAGAGAGAACCATGTTGTCAAAGTAATCCCTCCATGCTGCCTTTGATTCTGGACCCCCTTTGCTTCACATCTTCATTGCTCTTCATTAAAGAAGACCTAAGTGCTGAAATTTGGTAGACTTATAGCTTGTATCATGTTGTAAACACCTCCCAAATATTGCTCCAAGAGCCTTCTCCAAACTTGAGTTATAGGTTCCATCCTTCTTCTTTAATTTTGCCTTCTAACAACTCTGGATCCGACCACAATTTTCCTCATAACTCCTCGAATATAACTCCAATAGCAATCAGTTTTTTACACAACTTAAAAGACTCATATATCTACAAACCCCAACAAATTTTACTCAAAATACTACTCTGATCACAAAGTTATGCTCTCTCAAACTTCACTGATTTGGAGATAGACCCCTGTCACTTTGAAAGAGCATAACATTTTATTTATAAGACTAATGAGTATCAAACTTACACTCATATCTTTCTTAACTTACAAAGATCATGTCTATCAAATTTCACACTCAAATTCGTCTCCTAACTCCCTTTATACCCAAAAAAACCCACATACATGCACTGCCCATACAAACCCTCAACCCTACCTTCACTCTATTTTTTTTTTCATTCAAACTGGTTACAATTTCACTCATAACTCTTTGCTCAGAGGTCATATTGACTTGAGATTTTAACACAAAGTAGTTAACTCTATAAGAAACAAAAACCCAACAAATTTCGCCACTAAAGTGTAAGTGGTTTCTAAGAACCAAGGCCCGAAAGTTTGTAACCCTCTCTGCCCTAGTCTTAAACACCTACAACTTTCACGACTCATATCTCCCTTGATACTTAATGAAAAGACATGAGAATTGTTTCTATGAGTTTCTTATCTTGTCTACTACAAATCCACAAAAACTCGCACCTAAAATCTTCTCTAAGCTTCTGCTACACACAAAAACGTATACTACCTATAAAAAAAAAATCCTATCTCTCCAAAAAAACTCTCCTCCTTCTTCTTCACGACCCTTCCTTGTCATCTCCCTCCTGGTCTTCTTTATCCTCTTGGTCAAAAAGACCTCTTAGCCCATGTTTTTTCCACTTCCTCAACCTTTTCCTTTTTACTAACTTGAAGAAATTTCACTTTTCAAGGTAAATTTCCATTGTATCTTCTTACTACTAATTTTCTATCAACCTTTCTTCTAATCTTAATCTTTTTATTTTAATTCATTCTTTTATGTTTTTCACACTATGTTTTGATTTACAACATGACAACGGTACGCCACAAGATTGATCTGCTCTTGGATAACAAATGGTCCCAATCTCAGGTAGTCCAACTTATCACATGGCCGCTTGGTCTTGATATTCCGTCGAAGCAACCATATTTTATCTCCAATCTTGAAATTAGGTGCCTGATTCCAAAATTTATCCGTGGCTGCTTTGTAAGACTCTTGGACAATTTGCAATTGAAGCTTCAATGTGGATTGAAGCTCCAATAGTTGTTGCACCAATCCTTCAGCTGCAGGGTTGTTGTTCGCTCACGGATTCAATAGATCAAGCTTCAGATGGTATCCATAGTTGGAAAAGAATGGTGATTTTTGAGTCGACCCATGAAGGGTGTTGTTATATGCAAACTCAGCTAGCGATAGATATACAGTCCAATCATCTTGCTGATAGTTGATGCTGCATCGTAAATACTCTTCTAAAACTTCATTCACCCGTTCCGTTTGGCCGTCAGTTTGAAGATAGAATGCCAAAGAAAGCTTGATGTCCACCTTCAATATTTTAAAAAAAGATCTCCAAAACTTTGATACAAATTGGGTTCCTCGATCTGACACGATATCATCTGGTAGACCATGATATTAATACACATTATCAAAGAAGAGTCTTGCTGTGTCTTCGCTTGACAATGTCTTCTTGTAAGGGATAAAATGTGCCATCTTCGTAAGTCAATCCACTACAACAAAGATGCTGTCAAATGAATTTGATGGCGGCAGGTCTGTTATAAAGTCCATGGAAACTGAAGACCATGGACGACAAAGAATAGGCAATGGCTATAGAAGTCCATAAGGGCAATGTCGAGGGTTCTTGGATCTTGAACAAATGTCACAAGAGAGAATGAAATCTTTCACATCCTTCCACATTTGGGGCCGCCAGAAATCTCGAGAAATGAGTTCTAAGATCTTGTTGAATCCGAAATGTCTCGCAGTTGAAAAGTCATGACGAGATTGAAGGATTCGAAGTTGTGTTGGCTCTTTTGAGATATACAGCCGCTTTTCAAAGTATAAAAGATCTCCTTCAATCTTGAACTTGTCATCATTGATACGTTGCTTGATATCAAGGACTATTGAATCTTCAATGGTCGCAACATGTACCTAGTTGAGGAAGTCAGCATCAATTGGCACTACAGCAGTACAAATCTTGAATTGCTCTGGCTTTAATAATGTTGTACACTGTTGATTAAGCACTGCTTCTCTAATCTTTGGCGCAAGATATGATCTTCTTGATAAGGCAACGGATAGTCCTTGCTGCTTTCCAGGCCGATAAGTAATAAAGAAGTCAAATCTAGATAGCGACATATTCCATCGAGCTTGACGACGATTTAGAACCCGAGCAGATATGAAATATTCTAGATTCTTGTGATCCATATATACGGTCACCGGATGCGCAGCTCCTTCGAGGAAGTGACGCCACTCTTTGAAAGAATCCACTATAGCAAAGAATTTTTTATCATGAATCTCATAGTTGATCTCAACCGCAAAAAACTTCCGTGAATAGAATGCAACCGGATGAAGCTTATTGTCGATGCCCATCTATGAAAGTACAACTCCTAAAGCAAAATCTGAAGTATCAGTTTCCAAATAGAAAGCCTTTGTAAAGTTTGGGTGTACCTAGATTGCAGCCGTAGTAAATGCCGTTTTAAGATTTTGAAATGCTTTTTCCGCTAAAGGTCCACATTTTAGCTTATTCTTACATGTTAATCGAGTGAATGGAGCAATAACTTAAGAATAATTCTTGATGAAGATCCAATAGAAGTTAGCAAAGCCGAGAAAACATTGTACGTCTCTAACCATCTTTGGAACTTTCCAGGACACAATTGCTCCTATCTTCTTGGGATCCATCTTCAAGCCTTCTATAGTCGCAACGAATCCTAAAAACTCCATTTCAGTTTGGTGAAATAAGTACTTCTCCAACTTGGCGTAGAATCCTCACTTGCGTAGTTTTTTGAGTACCAAACGAACGTGCTTCTTATGCTCTTCTTCTTTCTAAAAAATATCAAGATATCATCCAAATAAATGATAATAAAATCATGTAGATATTCTCAAAAAATATCATTCATCATGTATTGAAAAACCGCCAGAGCATTGGTAAGACCAAATGGCATGACATTATATTTAAAATGACCATATCTTGTACGAAAAGTTGTCTTCCATTTGTGACCTTCTTTGATTCGCACAAGGTTGTAAGCTTCCCTTAGATCAATCTTTGTAAAGATCTTTGCACGTCCAAGTTGTTCCAAAAGACTAGAGATCAAAGGTAATGGATAGCAATTCTTCTTTATCACCTTGTTGAGACCTCGATAGTCCACGCACATCCGTAGTGAGCCATCTTTCTTCTTCACAAATAAGATTGGTGCCCCAGCTGGCAATTTTGAATGACAAATGAAGTTCTTGGCTAGGTTCTCATCAATGTATTTCCACAACTCAGCCAACTCTGTCTGTGATAGGTTATAGATTGGGCCAAAAGGCGGTTGTGCTGCTTCTTGCAATTCTATGGCACATTCATATGGTCGATGTTCTGATAGCATTTTAGCATTCTTCTTTTGGAACATGTCTTGAAAATCCTTGTATTATTTCGGTATTCCTGCTGTTAAAATCTGCTCTCCACTAGTAGGAGCCGCATAAATGATCAATGGTGTGTCTTCCTTGCACGATCTTACAAACGTTCTTGTTCCAATGGACAAGGATTTTTTGCTTTGGGATCTTCTTCCAAGCTTGTCCTCAGGTTGTTCTATGGGAAATGTTATCCTCCGCAACCTCCAATCTATGGATGGATTATATTTTTTCAACTAAGAAAGACCAAGAATAATAGGATTTGACAGGGTGCTAATAATGTTGAAAATAATATAACTACTGTGGTCTTTAAATGTCACTTCTATAGGTTCTGATTCATGGGTGACACTACCAGATAATAAAGGTCGACTATCTATTACTTCTACGTGAACATGTTTGAATTTTTGTACTAGGAGAATTTTGTAACGCTTAACAAATTTTTAGTCTAAGAAACAAGCAGATGCTCCTGAATCTAATAAGACTAAGGTTTTTAGTTTTTCAGGACCAAAATGCAAAAGAATTGTAAAACAACGGGCAGATTGAATAGAAAGAGAGGAACCTGGTTTTGATTTGTCTAGCCGCATGGTTCCTATTGTGGCTGGGCATCCTCGTTTTCCTGAACAAATATACTTCTATTCTTGATGCTGCATCCATTTTGCTTCTTTGGACAGTTTCTAGCTCTATGCCCTTCTCCACCGCAATAAAAGTACAAATCTTTCTCCATACGCTGCTTCTTTTCTTTTGAAATAAGGAATTTGACACGTATCGCATCAATCTGCATGTCTTCTGTCTCCGCTTGTGAATTTAGGCTACTTGCCGATATAATTGTGTAGTGATGACTTGTATATTGTGTGGAGCGTTGGTCTTGGCGACGTTGAAATAGGCGGTTATCGCACTTTACAGCTTGGCTAATGGCTTTGTTGAGCGTTCGTGGATCAGAAAGAGATAACAACAAATGCTTCACGTCGTCCCTTAGACTCTAATAGAATTGACTCATCAATGCTTCTTCATCCCAGTTGATGTTGCATGCCAATTGCTTGAAATCTGATGCATAGACTGATGCAGAGTGAGTCCCTTGTCGTAGCAATTGAATTTTTGTTGTAGCCCACTGAGTCTTGTCATGCTCACCAAATGCTTCTCCAAATGCCTCCCAAAAAGTCTCAAAGTTGTTCAAAATCAGTGATCATTTTTCAAATAGAGGAACAAACCACGATAGAGCTTGTCCCGTAAGCAAAGTTCCAACTAATCCAACGCATTGTCGGGGTAGAGAGAATCTGCCTCAAGAAAGCGCTGGGCTTCTGGCTGCCACTAATTACTCAAGCAAGATTCAAGTATAATAAAAACCCCCAATTTTATATAAAAGAGATCTCCATAGGGCTATTACACCCAATACACAAGCCTAATTTCCTCAAACCTCTCAAAACATAACAAAATACTCTAAACCCTCATTCTCCCGTAGGAAGGGAATTTTTCCCGAACTTCAATAACCCATAACTTTTAATCCAACCGTCCAAAACTACTCCAAATTTACATGAAGTACTGATATATTCTTCACAACTACCACCACAAATTTCAACCGTTGATTCATTATCGATCTTTAGATATCGCCAAAACCCTAGCAGTAGCTTTAAACCCTTGTTTACAAATACCCGTGTACTAAATTCTTCATATCTCACAATCTAAAAGTCCAAATGCTATGAAACTTTGATGTATAGCTTCTTAGCACAATAATACACCTTCTTGGAAATTTTTAGACAAAAATTCGTCCAAAAACTTAAGATATGGCAAACCCCATCACCATCAACAAAACGGTCTACTTACTGCCTTGGAATTGGATGCGCTGTCTTCAACTCTTCATATCTCCTTCGTCTAAAATCAAAACTTAAGAATTCCTTCGTAGCAGACGTAGATCTTGAAATCACCTTTCCAACCGCACCGTCCGATCTCCAAAAGCCTCCGCACAACTCCGCGAAATCCCAAAAGAGTGACAGTATGTATAAAATCCACTCTCTAACTTTGAACAAGTATATCTTCTTCACCCTAACTCCAAATCGCCTAAAATTTCCTCTCAAACTATACCCAAAATCCTAAAATTTACAACCCTACCTCTGAAATTGCAAATCCCCTTTTGAAGTCGCCGAAAACCCTTGTTAAGGTCGCGGGCAGCCTCCTCAAAGCCCATTGGGCATGGTATTCGACCAATAGGGATGAAGTTCCCTATTCCTTGCCTTCATCCGACCATGGCTTGATTTCATCCCTCCCAATTAGCCTCTTACTAGCTTGAATTTTCATCCTTAAGTCCCAACCTTCTCTCAAGGCTTCATACTAAACATTTAGATCTTATAATTTTAAAATACCATAACTAAAATAAGTAAAATAAAATAAAATAAAGTTTCTTCTATCAACCATTTTTAATTTAACTTACTAACCATTCTAACACATATCTAAATCTATAAACATATTAGGCATTTTGAGTGGATTTTACATACTGTAAGCAATTACAGTACGACAGCGTGATTCCTCCGTCGAATAACGTTCAGATTGTAGAGCTGTTATTAACTTGATTTGATTGATGAAACCTCGAAACTTGGGGTGTGTGCCATCAAACTTGTCTAGAAGGCTAATTCGAGGTTCCTTTCGTTGTAGAAGTAATGGTTCTTGTTGAACCACAGGTAAAGTTGCTTCTTCTGGTGTAGAAGCTGGAGGCTGATGAAGCCCAGATTGTGCTATTTTGGATGCTCCATCATTATGAAATCTTGCAAAGATTCCTTCCATCACCGTAGTTTTCTTTGATAACATAGCAAGAGCATTCATAATGGCGTCCATTTTGGACTCCAAACTTTCACTCATATTAATGTCTTGACCTCCAACCATTCTAAGAGAAAGGAAGTAATTGTTTCTACAAGGAGGAAATATTGGTTTAGAAGAGGATACTCTGCAACCTCTAAAACGCCTTAAGACCTTCAAGAAGAGGGATAATCCACTCTCTCCAAGAAGAATAAGACTCCAATATTATGACAAAAAGATATCAATTTAGAGGAGGGTAATCCGCAACCTCTAAAATACTAGTGTACCTTCAAGAAGAGGGATAATCCACACTCCAACAAGAAGGAACTAGCTCTGATATCTAAGGTGAGAGTAGTCTCGACAAACTGTCACGGACACAAAATATAGACTTGAAGTCTAAACAAGAAGTTCAAGAAGAACTGGCAGGAACTGGATTAATCAGATGAGTACAAAAACAACACCAGAGAGGTGAGCTAGAGCTCCAAGAGATGTGTTGTCGAGACTGAAGAACTCTTCAGCCTCGACTCCAATATATACTCCTACCTAGGAAGCTTCTCAAGCAGCTTCTTCCAACTAGGGAGCTTCTCAAGCAACTTCCACCAACTAGGAAGCTTCTCAAGCAGCTTCCACCAACTAGAGAGCTTCTCAAGTAACTTTTATTAACTAAGAAGCTTCTCAAGCAACTTCTACCAACTAAGAAGATATTAGAAGGCTTTGGAAGGTTCTAGAGAATTCTAAGAAACTTCTAGAATGTTCTAGAAGGTTCTAAAAAGTATGTCCTTGACACTGTTTATGCTGTCTTTTTTACAAATGAGCTTCTATTTACTTAGTAGGGCCATAAGTAATGCAAAACAAAGTAGATTGAGAAATAAAATAATATAGGCATATATAAGAAGGAGTTAAGAGGAAGTTTCAAAAAAAATTATCACAAAAATCTCAAAATAGATACCCGAAAAGGACCTGTTATGAGCTGGGATCAAAATCAGACCCTGAGGCACAAAATTGCATGTCCACAGTGGATCTAGGAGGCTTTCATAGATCAAAGATTGGGATTGGGGAGAAGACTTGAGAGATTTTGTATAAAAATTAGATTTGAGTGATTTGGATAAGAAATGGCTTTGTAATAGCTTTGCAAAGTCAGGGTTTATTTGGGCAACTTGGGATTTCGTAAAATAAAATAAGATTGATGTTTTAAGCAATTCCAGAAGTTTTGTAGTAGATCCATGGCTAAAAATTTGGGAATTTTTGGATATTGTCGTTGTTAGTATGTACTATAAAATTAAGCTGATTCTAATAGTTTAATTGTATGTAATTAAGATTTAAGTGGGTCAAGGTCTCAGAAATTAAGTTTTGAGGGTCAATTAGGATTTTTGAGATCTTCAGCAATTTACCAATTTGATTGGAGTAAACTTTATGTGTGTAGGTAGTAGACTTATTTTTCTATACACATGAGTGATTTGAGACTGATTGAATTATTAAAAAGGGAGAAATCAACACTAAAAGATTAGCATTATGGTTGTAGAAGGAGGCCAGCCAACATCTGAGAAGTTTTTAGGATTTTTCTTCTATTTGATAAGTTCAATTTCCTTTAAATTTGTTGTGTTTATTTTTGATTAAAAGATTGAAAGGTGTACAAAGTTTTAAGTACGATCAATGGTCTAATCAATAAATATTGAGGTTCTAATTTTTCCTAGGGTTGATTTGAATTGATTAGAATTTGGTTTAAGATTTGGTTAGGATTTGGTTTAGGATTTAGGATTTGATTAAGATTTGTTTTAGGATTTAGAATTTGATTTAGGATTAGGATTTATTTTAGGGTTTGATTTAAGATTTAGGATTTGATTAAGATTAGGATTTGACCAAGGTTTGATTTAGGATTTGATTTAGGGTTTGATTTAGATGTTGACTTAGGATTCGATCTATGGTTTAAATAGGGTTTGACCTAGGATTTGACTTAGGTTTTGACTTAGGATATGATATAGGATTTGACTAGGATTTGACTTAGGATATGACTTAGGATTTAAATAGGATTTTATAAGGATTTGATTTAGGGTTTGAATAGGATTTGACCTAGGATTTGACTTAGGTTTTGAATAGGGCTTGACTTAGGATTTGACTTAGAATTTGACTAGGATTTGAACAAGGTTTAATTTAGGATTTTAAGATTTTTATTTTTATTATTTTCTAAATTTACTATATTATATATTATTTTCTTTTATGATTAATGTATGATTCATTTACTCTTCTTTTGTAATTTCTTTAAGATTGGATCAAAATTTGATTAATATTGTTAAGATTTTATAGAAGTTATTTAAATTCTATTAGAATTGTTAGGATCTTGATGTTGTGTATTTCCTTTTTATCTTCCACAGCTAGGTGCTCGGAGCAATCCTAAGTAAAATTGCATATATTACGACATGGTTTTCAGAATGAATGGTTTTGTTGGATCTGCTGTCAAGGACAAGAATTCGATGAAATCAAATGGACAAGTGAGACTTCTCTTATAAAATAGAAATAAGAAAATATGTATTCAATAGAAACTGGAATGGCTATTGCCAAAAGACAAGACAACTAGAGACTCTTAAAACTAGATTAGAACCAAGAAAGGAGTTGACAAGAGTGAAGAAGACTTCACTCTTGTCTCTATATATACTATCTAACTAGAAGCTATGTGGCGATGTTCAATAGGACCTCCAATATGTGTTGACTTTGAAGGCCACTTGTCTTAGCTTGCAAGGCAAGTTTTTTATATGTGCGCCACATAGTTAGCTTGAAGAACAAGCTATTAACATGTGTGGCACATGGTTAACTTGTTGACCAAGTTTCTAACTAAGAAATCAACTATGGACACCTATACGGTCAAAGCAGCGTCTATGAAGCTTCCAGGAAGTTTTTTTAAAAGATATTATAGAATTAATCTACTTTTATTTTCTTTTATCTAGTTCTACTTAATTATATAGATAACTATGTGTATGTTTGTGACATTATCCCTCCTTTTAGCCACGAGTTCGACGAGGAGTGGTGGTTAGATGTTGAAGAAGTCTAAGATGCGCCGGATTGTATTTGCCACATACTCTGATCTTTGTTCTCTTCGAAGGTAATTAATAAGTCCTCTCAGCCATCGATAATGTCCCATTCCGGGGCGGGAAGACCACCCTGTTATTTGATCATTGTTGTGACCTTCATAACTTCCTTCCAATAACACGTTTGGAACATCATCAGGAGTTGTTCCTACCTCCAATAAAATCACCAAACATCGGGAGTCTCTTCCAAGGTCGTGATACCAAACACGTTGTATCTCGCCATCTATTTGAAGAAGAACATGTCGTTTTTGAAGATCTTCATCTCGGTTGCATCGTCTTGAAGATTGTGACAATCGCAACATCTCATCCGGCAAGTCAGAAAATGAAGGCTCTTGAGTCGAATCCGCTGGTTGTTGGTTCTCCATTTTCTCAGTGTCACAAATACAAAGAAGTTACAAATAAGGTTAGAGAGTTGAATGTTATCTTGCCTAGATCTTGTTTCTTTTATAGGAGAGGTCTTCGTCTTGGTTTTGATGGATGTCGTTGATGAAAGGTCTCTACCTTCCTTGCTGCATTTGCAAGATTCTTTGCCGGTTCCCATGTGCGCTCACTAATATTATATCCGCGCCAATGAATAAGATATTCCAACTTGTTTCGGCGCCGCCTCGAATCTAAGACTTCTTCCACTTCAAATTCTTCATTGTTATCCACTTCTATAGGAGGCGGTGGCATTTGTTTTCTTCCTTGTATATTTGATGTCTTATATGGCTTAAGTAGAGACACGTGGAATACAGGATGAATCTTCATAGACTCTGGTAGCTTTAATTGATAAGCGACTGGATTAACTTGTTCACAAATTGAGAATGGTCCAAGCCTACGATAATTCAACTTATCACAAGGATGAACAGTCTTGATATTTCAACGAAGTAGCCATACCTTATCACCAACATGGAATTGAGGTTGTTGCTTGCGATAGACATCTACATTGGTCTTTTGTCGTTCTTGAGCTTCTTTTAATCGCACCTTCATTGTTGCATGTAGCTCTGCCAATTGATTTGCCAAATCTTTTGCCGCAGGATTATCAGCTTTTAAAAAGTCAAAAATATCAAGTCGTAGGTGATAACCATAATTGGCAAAGAAAGGTGTTTGTTGAGTAGAAGAATGTATCGAATTATTATAAGCAAACTTTGCCAATGGCAAAAGAATTGTCCAATCGTCTTGATGGTAATTGATAGTATACCTCAAATATTGCTCTAAGACTTGGTTCACTCGTTCCGTTTGACCATCTGTTTGAGGATGGAAGGTTGAAGATAGTTTTATATCCACCTTCAATATCTTGAACAGGGTTCTCCAAAATTTGGATACAAATTGCGTTCCTCTATCTGATATAATATCCCTTGGCAATCCATGATGGCGATAGATGTTGTCAAGAAAGAGCTTAGCTGTTTCTTCACCTGTGATAGATTTTGTACATGGTACAAAGTGTGCCATCTTGGTGAACCGATCTACAATCACGAATATGGAATCATATGAACTTGAAATTGGTAGATCTGTGATAAAATCCATAGAGATAGAAGACCATGGTTGTTCTGGTATAGGTAGTGGTTGGAGAAGTCCGTAAGGTCGATGACGAGGGGTTTTTGATCTTGAACAGACATCGCATGATTGTACAAACTCCTTAACTGCCTTCCACATTTGAGGCCACCAAAAATCTCTTGATATTAGTTCTAGAGTCTTGTTGTACCCAAAATGTCCTACTGCAGGAAAATTGTGATGAGCTTCAAGAGCACGTAGTCATGCTTCGCCTTCTGAGATATACAAGCGTCCTTCAAAGTAGAATAGATTGTTCTTGAATTTGAACTTGGAAGTATCATGAGACTTAGATGAATTATTCTTAATATCATGAACAAGATGATCTGAGGACATACTTGATTGGATTTTCTTGAGAAAATTCAAATCAACGGACAATGTTGATTTGATTGCTCGAAGATAAAATTATTCTGGCTTCAAGAGGGTTGTTCTTTGTTGATCAAAAGCTGCATCTCCTTCTTTTGGAGCAAGATAAGAACGTCTAGAAAGGGCATCAAATAAACCTTGTTGTTTTCTTAGCCTATACGTGATAATGAACTCAAATCTTGACAAAGACATACTCCAATGAGCTTGACGATGATTTAAAATATGTGCTGACATGAAATACTTGAGATTCTTGTGATCCGTATATACGGTGACTGGATGGGAGGCGCCTTCTAGATAATGATGCCATTCTTGAAAAGAGTCCAGGATTGCAAGAAGTTCTTTGTCGTGGATCTCATAATTAATCTTGGCTATTGAAAACTTTCTTGAATGAAAAGCTATTGGATGAAGTTTGTCATCTGTTCCCATTTGTGACAATACGACACCCAATGCAAAATCTGATGCATCTGTTTTCATAAAGAATGCTTTAGAAAAGTCGACGCAATACAGGATTGGTGTAGAAGTAAAAGCTGTCCTCAAAGCTTCAAATGATGCTTCTGCTTCCTTGCTCCACTCAAGTTTTCCTTTACAAGTTAAGCGTGTCAATGGAGCTGCAACTTGAGAAAAGTTCTTAATGAAGATCCGATAATAATTGGCAAATCCCAAAAAACACTGTACATCTCTTATTGTCCTTGGAATTTTTCAGTCCATAATTGTCTGAACTTTCTTAAGATCTATCATTAAGCCGTTATTAGAAATGATGTATCCAAGAAAGTCAACTTGAGTAGTGTGAAATACACACTTTTCCATCTTGGCGTATAATCCTGTATCTCTAAGTTTTTATAACACACGACAAACATGAAATTCATATTTTTCTGCATTCTTAGAGTAGATTAGAATGTCGTCTAAATAGCAGACAACAAAATCATCAAGAAATTCACAAAAAACGTCATTCATAAGATGTTGAAAAGCAGCTCGTGCATTTGTGAGTCCAAAAGGCATGACATTATATTCAAAATGTCCATACCTAGTTCGAAATGCAGTCTTCCATTCGTCACCTTCTTTGATGCGGACCAAATTATATGCTCCTCGTAGATCTATTTTTGTATAGATCTTTGCTTGGCTGAGTTGATCAAGAAGTCCTGAAATCAGAGGTAAAGGATACCTATTCTTGATGGTAATCTTATTAAGCCCTCAATAATCTACGCACATCCGTAAAGATCCGTCTTTTTTCTTTACAAATAAGATAAGAGATCCTGCTAGAGATTTCGAATGGCGTATGAAGTTCTTAGCCAAGTTCTCGTCAATATATTCCTTCAATGCAATCAGCTCGTTCTGCGATAAACTATAGATTGGTCCAAATGGTGGTTGAGCTCCTGCTTGAAGGTCGATTGAGCAATCATAAGGTCGATGTTGTGGAAGAATATCTGCGTTTTTTTTTTCAAAAATATCTTGAAAATCTTGATACTGGTTAGGAATATTACTTGTAGTCTTCTCAGTATCCGAAATAGGTGTGGCATATATAACAAAAGATGGTCTTTCTTTTGCCGCATGTATAAAAGCTTTCGCACCTATTAGTAAGGGTTTGGATATACTAGACTTATGTATTTCTACTTGACTATTGGATTCTTGGGTTGAACTACAAGAAAAGTCGAGGTTACGAGAAATCCAATCTATTTGAGGATTATACTTTTTTAACCACGATAATCCTAAAATAATCGGATTTGAAGGGGATCTAATCACATTAAATATTACTACACTAGTATGTCCTTTAATTGCTACATCTAAAGGAACAGTCTCATGGGTGACATCTCCAGAAGATAACAAACGACCATCTATGACTTCTACATGCACAGGTTTAGCTTTCTTGATTAAAACTATTTCTTATTTTTTGACAAAGTCTTCGTCTATAAAACAGGCTGAGGCTCTTGAATCTAATAAAGCAAAGACTTTGTGATTTTTAGGTCCTAATGATACTTCTATTGTAAAACAAGGTGAGGGGTCTGAGGAGAGAATAGGACCTTTACAAGGTGTTGCACATGATTCCAACTGCACGGTGTCGTGTAGTAATACGACCACTAGGTGAAAGAGGGAAGGAGTGATTATATTATAGAAGAGCTCAAATGAAAATATTAGAGAAAATTATCTTAGAAAAATAGATAATAGACAAGGAGGTAGTAAAAAATTAAAAGGTGCTAATGCTGCCTTTTATAAAAAAGAATTCTACTTACTTTGTATAGCCATAAATATGATAAAGCAAGGTAGATTAGAAAGATAATTGGTATAGGCATGTTAAGTAAGGAATTAAGAGTAGGTTTTAGAGAAATTTACCTCAAAATTACAAGAGTTGATACCCGGAGAGGGCCGGTTAAGAACCTGGGTCAAAACCAGATCCTAGGGCACAAAACCGCGTGCCTACGGCGGATCCGGGGTCTTTTTGAAAATCGGAGAGTGGGGTTAGAAGATAAACAAGAAGAAGTCTGTATGTATTTTGGTTTTGAATGATTTGGATAAAATTTGAGTTTAGAAGAGATTTGCAAAGTCAGAATTGTTTTGGGAGACTTTAGAGTTTGTGAAGTATATTGGGATTTATAATTTTGAGGATTTTGTGAGATTTGTTATAGATCATCAAGTGAAATTTTTTAGATTTGTGCATACAATTGTGCTTGTAAGGTGCTGTGAATTTGAGATTGATCTAATGGTTTGATCAAAGATTATTGAAGTTTATGTGGGTCGGGGTCTTTAGAATTGGGTTTTAAAGGTCAGTTAGGGTTTCACAGATTTTGAGCAATCTATCAGTTGGATTGAGGTGAAATTTATGTGTGTGTGTAGAAGACTTAATTTCCTACATGCATGTGAAATTTGGAAGCAATTCAACGGTGCAAATAGGAGGTTTAGGCACTGGAATATTGGCGTGAAGATTAGAGAAGGAGGCCGGCTGATACCCGAGCAAATTTGTAAGTTTTTCTTCTTCTTGGTAAGTTGGATCTTCTTCAAACTTGGTGTGTGTGTTTTTAACTTAATTGTTAAGGTGTATGAAAAATATCAATCAAGATCAACGGTTTG
This sequence comes from Physcomitrellopsis africana, assembly GCA_036785485.1. Taxonomy (NCBI): domain Eukaryota; kingdom Viridiplantae; phylum Streptophyta; class Bryopsida; order Funariales; family Funariaceae; genus Physcomitrellopsis; species Physcomitrellopsis africana. The sequence continues at coordinate 40,630 of JAWRVF010001435.1, read as the reverse complement.
TTTGGTAGTTATTGTGGTTCTAAAACTGCCTTAGAAATTGCTTATGGCTTGGCTAGGATTTAGGGTTTAAGATTTTACTAGGGCTTGATTAGGATTTGGATTTAGGATTTAATTAGGATTTCATTAGGATTAAAGTTTGATTAGGATTTGGATTTAGGGTTTAGTTAGGGTTTCATTAGGGTTAGGGTTTGATCAAGGTTTGACTTAGGATTTGATTAGGGTTTGACTAAGGTTTGACCAGGGTTTGAGTTAGGGTTTCATTAGGATTAGGGTTTGATCAGGGTTTGACTTAGGGTTTGATTAGGGTTTGACTAAGATTTGACCAGGGTTTGAGTTAGGGTTTCATTAGGGTTAGGATTTCATTAGGGTTTGACTTAGGGTTTGATTAGGGTTTGACTAGGGTTTGATTAGGGTTTGACTAAGATTTGACCAAGATTTGAGTTAGGGTTTCATTAGGGTTAGGGTTTGATTAGGGTTTGACTTAGGGTTTGATCAGGGTTTGACTTAGGGTTTGATTATTAGGGTTTGACTTAGGGTATGACTAAGGTTTGATCAAGGGATTGACTAGGGTTTGAATAAGATATGATTTAGGGTTTTAAGATTCTATTTTTAGTATTTTTTAAATTTAGTATTTTATATATTATTTTCTATTATGATTATTGTATGACTCATTTATTCTTCTTTTATAATTTCTTTAAGATTGAATCAAGCTGAAAAATATTGTTAAGGTTTAATAGAAGTTATTTAAGATTCTATTAGAATTGTTAGGATTTTGTTGTGGCGTATTTCCTTTTTATCTTCCACAGCCAGGTGCCTGGAGCATTCTCAAGCAAGACTTCATATATTATGACAACGGTCCCTATTGTAGCTGGAGAAATTCGTTATCCGACACAATGTCTTCTCTAGCAGCCATACTTCTCATTTTGTGATTGCGTTGCTTCTTTGGAAAATATTAAGCAGTGTGTTTAGATTCTCCACAATATAAGCACAAACCCTCTTGACGACGTCGAGTCTTTTCCTGCTCAGTGAGAGGTTTAAAGCGTACCGCATCAAATTGCATTAATTCTGATTTAGCCAAGTAAGTTTCTGAAAATTTAGGAGTTGCTGTCATCAATTGACTTGTTTCTCTCCAATTGAATTTATGTTCCTAGCGCCTTTTAAATAATCGATTGTCACATGCAATCGCTTGAGCAACAAATTGCTCCAAAGATTCAGCTTTTGGCATTGTTAGTAACAAATCTTTGACGTTATCCTTCAATCCATAACGAAATTGGTTGATAAGGGCTTTGTCATTCCACTCTACATCGCAAGCAAGATTTTGAAATTCAGCAGCATATGTTGTAGCTGACCGTGATCCTTGTCATAAAGATAAAAGCTTGGTCTCTGCTACCCTCTCTCGGTCGCTTTCTCCAAATGTAGCCGTAAACACTTCAAGGAATGAATTCAGATTGTAAAGAAGTCTTGAATCTTTTTCCATCAAAGGTGCAAATCAAGAAAGGGCACTTCTAGATAGAAGTGCACCTATGAATCCAACTTGGGTAAATCCATCAGGATATTGGAAAGGGTGTAACCTTAAATAAAGCTTGACTTGTTACAAAAATCTTCAAAATTTTGATCTTATTCCATCAAATTTCTCGAGCATACTAATCTTTGCCTCTTTAACGCTTAAAGAAGCAAGATTTCTACGATTCGGTTAGGAGGCTGATCTACTTGTTCCTCTCAGTTGTACAACTTCTTGGTATAAGCTCTGGACTTCTTCTATAGGTGTTCAAATAGCGCTTCCGTGATTACCATTGGTGATTCGTGAAATTTCCACTCTAAGAGTGTTGACAAGCTTCTGAAGATCTACAATAGTTACAAATCTATTCTCGCTTTCGGTAAGTATAGCATCCATGATTTTTCCTTCCATCTTAGATAACTTTGCAAATCTATAATTTGGATTAGAGGAGGGTAATCCGCAACCTCTAATATCAAACAAAAATCTTCCACAAAGAGGGGTGATCCACTCTCTTTTAGGAAAAAATCAAGGTTAGAAAGCAAATAGAGTCAATTCAAAGGTGGGTAGTCCGCAACCTTCAAATACAAAGAATAGAAGTGGGATAATCCACTCACTTCTAACACAAAACAAGAACAATAAATCTTCACTCTTGTCAAATTGTCAAGGACAAGAACTCGATGAAATCAAATGGACAAGTGAGACTTCTCTTATAAAATAGAAATAAGAAAATATGTATTCAATAGAAACTGGAATGGCTATTGTCAAAAGACAAGACAACTAGAGACTCTTGAAACTAGATTAGAAGCAAGAAAGGAGTTGACAAGAGTGAAGAAGGCTTCACTCTTGTCTCTATATATACTATCTAACTAGAAGCTACGTGGCGATGTTCTATAGGACCTCCAATATGTGTTGACTTTGAAGGCCACTTGCCTTAGCTTGCAAGGCAAGTTTTTTACATGTGCGCCACGTAGTTAGCTTGAAAAATAAGCTATTAATATGTGTGATTCATGGTTAACTTGTTGACCAAGTTTCTAACCAAGAAATCAACTATGGACACCTATACGGTCAAAGCAGCGTCTATGAAGCTTCTAGGAAGTTTTTCTAGAAGATATTATAGAATTAACCTACTTTTACCTACTTTTATCTAGTTCTACTTAATTATATAGGTAATTATGTGTATGTCCGTGACAGTAACCCATGATAACGATAGATATTATCAATGAAAAGCTTAGCTATTTCTTCACCTGTGATAAATTTTGTGCATGGCACAAAATGTGCCATCTTGGTGAACCGATCTACTATCACAAATATAGAATCATAAGATCTTGAGCTTGAAAGATCAGTGATGAAATCCATAGAAACAAAAGACCATGGTTGTTCAGGAATAGGTAATGGCTGAAGAAGCCTAAAAGGTCGATGACGAGGAGTCTTTGATCTTAAGTAGATATCACATGATTGTACAAAGTCTTTGATTGCCTTCTACATTTGAGGCCACCAAAAATCTCTTGATATAAGTTCAGAAGTCTTGTTGTATCCAAAATATCATGCCACTGGAAAATCATGACGTGCTTGAAGAACTTGTAAACATTTTTGGAGTAGAGAGAATCTGCCTCAAGAAAGCGTTGGGCTTCTAGCTGTCATTAATTTCTCAATCAAGCTTCAAAAAATGAGAAAAACTCAAAGTTTATATATATATATATATATATATATATTTTCTTTTTGAGAAATTACATCAAATACATAAGCTTCAAGTAACTAACAACATCCAAAGTATGATAAAATCCTCTAATACCTTATATATCTTAATGTGGAAATTTTTCCAAATTTCAACATCTCATATCTCTTGATCCGATCGTTTAGACATGGTAAAATTTTACATGAAATATTGATGTATTCTTATCAACCTTTGCAACAATTTTCAACTGCAAATTCATTGCGGATCTTGAGATATCTTGAAAACCCTAACAGCCGCTTCAAACCCTTGTCTTTATACACTTGCATAAAAATTTCTTCATATCTCACAAACTATAAGCTCAAATTCCATAAAGTTTAAGTGTATAGCTTCTTAACACAAAATTTCACATTCTCCAAGAAGTTTGAGCCAAAATTTCGTTTGAAAACTCAAGTTATGGCTCAAAGCATAACTATTAATAACACGGTGTGCTTACTGCCTTGGAATTGCATGCACTGTCTTCAACTCTTCATATCTCCTTCGTCTAAACTCAAAACTTAAGAATTCCTTCATAATAGATGTAGATCTTGAAATCACCTTTGCAATCGCACTGTCCAATCTCCAAAAGCCTCCGTACAACTCCACGAAATCCCAAAAGAGTGACAATATGTTTGAAATCCACTCTTTAACTTTGAACAAGTATAACTTCTTCACCCTAACTCCAAATCGCCTAAAATTTCCTCTCAAATTATACCTAAAATGCTAAACTTTACAACCCTACCTCTGAAATTGTGAATCCCTCTTTGAAGTCGCCAAAAACCCCTTGTTAAGGTCGCAGGTAGCCTCCTCAAAGCCCATTAGGCATGGTATTCGACCAATAGGGATGAAGTTCCCTATTCCTTGCCTTCATCCGACCATGGCTTGATTTCATCCCTCCCAATTAGCCTCTTACTAGAATAAATTTTCATCCTTAAGTCCCCACCTTCTCTCAAGGCTTCATACTAAACATTTAGATCTTATAATTTTTAAATATCATAATTAAAATAAGTAAAATAAAATAAAATAAAGTTTCTTCTATCAACCAATATTAACTTACTAACCATTCTAACACACATCTAGATTCATAAACATATAATATATTTTTACTAATTTTTACATACTATAAGTAATTACAATACGACAACGTGCTTCTCTTTCTGGAACATATAGACGTCCTTCGAAATATAGTAGATTGTTCTTGAACTCAAATTTAGAAGCATCATGAGACTTGGAAGAATTATTCTTGATATCATGAACAAGAGGGTCTGAGGACATATTTGACTGAATTTTCTTGAGAAAAGTTGAATCAACAGTCAATGTTGATTTTATTGCTCGAAGATAAAACTGCTGTGGTTTCAAGAGAACTGTTCTTTATTGCTCAAAAGCTGCATCTCCTTCTTTTGGTGCAAAATAAGACCGTCTAGAAAGGGCATCGGACAAATCTTGTTGTTTTTCTAGCCGATAAGTGATAATGAATTCGAATCTTGATAAAGACATACTCCAACGAGCTTGACGACAATTCAACACGCGTGCCGACATGAAATACTCAAGGTTCTTGTGATCTGTATATACGGTGACTGGACTCAAAGCGCCTTCTAGATAATGACGTCATTCTTGAAAAGAATCCACGATTCCAAGAAGTTTTTTGTCGTGGATCTCATAATTGATCTCGGCTGGTGAGAATTTTCTTGAATGAAAAGCTACTAGATGATGTTTGTCATCTGTTCCCATTTGTGACAAAACCACATCCAAGGCAAAGTCTGATGCGTTTGTTTCCATAAATAAACACCTTGGAAAAATCTACACGATACAAGATTGGTGCAGAAACAAACAATGTCTTCAAAGCTTCAAATGTTGCTTCTGTTTCTTGATTCCATTGGAGTTTGTCTTTACAAGTCAAACGTGTAAGTAGAGCCGCAACACGAAAGAAGTCTTTGATGAAGATCCGATAATAATTGGCGAATCCCAAAAAGCATTGCACATCTCTTACCGTCTTTAGAATCTTTTAATTTATAATTGTTTCGACTTTCTTAGGATCCATCATGAGACCATCATTTGAAATGATGTATCCTAAGAAATCAACTTGAGTAGTGTGAAATACACACTTTTCCATCTTGGCGTACAATCCCGCATTTCTAAGTTTTTGTAATACTTGACGAACATGTATTTCATGTTCTTCTATATTCTTAGAATAGATCAAAATGTCATCTAGGTAGCAGACGACAAAATTGTCTAAGAACTCGCAAAAAACATCATTCATGAGATGTTGAAAAGTAGCTGGTGCATTTGTAAGTCCAAAAGGCATGACATTATATTCAAAATGTCCGTACCTGGTTTGAAAAGCAGTTTTCCATTCATCTCCTTCTTTGATGCGTACTAGATTGTATGCTCTTCTTAGATCTATTTTTGTATAGATCCTAGCTTGATTTGACTGCTCAAAGAGTCCTGATATTAGAAGTAATAGATATCTGTTCTTGATTGTGATCTTGTTGAGTCCTCTATAGTCAACACACATCCGCAATGATCCATCTTTTTCCTTCACAAATAGAATTAGAGCTCTTGCTGGAGATTTAGAATCACGTATGAAATTCTTGGCCAAATTCTTGTCAATATACGCCTTGAATTCAGCCAATTTATTTTGTGATAAACTGTAGATTGGTCCAAATGGTGGTTGAGTTCCTTCTTTAAGGTCGATTGAACAATCATATGGACGATGCTCTGGAAGAATATCTGCATTCTTTTTCTCAAAAACGTCTTGATAATCTTAATATTGACTTCGAATGCTACTTGAAGTCTTTCTATCGTTGAAAATAGGTATTGCATAAATGACAAAAGGTGATCCTTCTTCTGCAGCGTACAAGAAAGCTCTTGCATCTACAAACGCAGGTCTAATTCTACTACACTTGTGATTTCTTACTTGATTAACTATATTGTTAGCTATACTTTTAGAAAAGTTAAGAATACAAGAAATCCAATCTATTCGAGGGTTGTATTTTTCTAACCATGATAGACCAAGAATAACTGGAATAGAGGAAGATCTAATTATGTTAAAAATTACGCAACTATTATATCCATTTATTATTACATCTAGAGGAAGTGTTTCATGAGTAATATCTGCAGAAGATAAAAGATGACCATCTATGACTTCTACGTGTACGGGTTTAGATTTTTGTACTATCTGTATTCTATGGATTATAGCAAATTCTTCATCTAAAAAACAAGCCGAGGCTCCCAAATCTAATAAAGCAGAGGCTTTGTAATTATTAGGTCCTAAATACACATCTATTATAAAACAAGGAGATGGTTGTGAGGAGAAGATAGGACCTTTGTTAGAAATTGTACAAGATCCCAGCCGCACGGTATCGTGTTGTGGTTCGGCTACTATGTGAAAAAATTATACATGTATATTTAATGTACAATTCATTATATAATTAAGTGAAAGCTATAATAATAGGTTTTATTGGTTATAGGATGTGGTTAGGTTGCTAGTTTAGAAAGGATCTATTAAAAGGATTATTATTAAGGTTTATACAACCTTATTTTCTTTTTAGTAGTGACTTTTGAAGTTAATTTTATATTGATAGTAACTTGTATATATCTTAAGTCACCTATGTTAGACATTGGTGATCCTTAAGATCTTATTTACTTCTTTTATTTGGTGCTTAAAGCACCAAGTATGTAAATCTTATAAGAAGAAGGGTTAGAAAAGGGATTTTTAGTGTAAAAAGGGTAGTTTGGCCATCCATGTGGATGAATAGAGGTGGATGATAGAAATTTATATTCTAATTGGCCAAAAATCATGCCCAATGGGCTTCAAGGAGGCTGCCCGAGGGTTTATTAGGAGTTAGGGTTTGTTTTTCGAAAGGAGTCGAACATCAGAGGCTTGGGTCATCAGGTTTAGGTTTTTGGGTATGGTTTAGGTGCAAATCTTGCATGATTTGGACTTTTAATGAAGAAGTTACAGGCGCTCAAAGTTAGGGTGTCGATTTTGGACTTACTGTCACTCTTTTGAGTATATCTCGCGCATACAAAGAGCAATCAAAGATCGGCAACTCGGGTTGGAAAGCGCACTTTCTTGGCTACACTTTTCACATACAGCTCGATAAAATCCAAGCTAGAGTCAAGGAGATATTGCGAGTTGAAGTCAGTGCTTGTAAGCTAAAGGCAGTAAGTGACTCTGCTTAACTAGCGGTTACATTTTGAGCTATATCTTAGTCAATTTGACAGATTTTTGGCTCAAAATTTTCAGGAGTATATATGTTTATGTCACAAGACTATGTGAAAAATTTTTGTGGCATTAGGATTTTGGGTATGTGAGATATAGAGAAAATAGTTCTCGGGTGTCTCTGAGCTAGGGTTTTAAGCACCTGCTAGGGGTTTTGAGATATCAAACGATCGGAAGTATATTTGCGGTTGAATTTTTTTTGTGGTAAAGCTTAAAGGTGAATTCTACCTTTTCTGAAAGTTTGAAGAAGACTGAATGGCTGGATCAGAAGATATGATTTTCTAAAGTTTGGAAAGAAAAACATCCTTTGCGGAAAAATATATTTTAAGGGTTTTTTGTTGCAAATTTGGACTTTTGTGCATACTAAAGGTGTTTTTGGGAGCCAAGACTTTATGGAGATGTAAAAGGTGGATGTATAGAGCCATGATATGATTTTGATATATGGATGAGTCTTTAAAAAGGTTTTTAAGGATTTTCTACATATCTTAGAAAAAACTTATGTACAAACCTACTTAAAAATAAGAGTTTTTTAATCATACAAAACCTTTTTCTTATATTATCGTGTGTATTTATCCTTCTTATTAAGGACAAATAACTCATTAGAGTTTAGCCAATAAATATTAAATAAAATTCTCTACAGCTAGGTACCCGGTGTATTCCTAGATAGAAGTTCACGCCACACGACAACGGTCCTTATTGTGGCTAGACAAATTTATTTTCCGACATATTGTCTTCTTTGACAGTCGTACTCCTCATCTTGTGATTGCGTCGTTTCTTTGGACAATTTTGAGCACTGTGTTTGGGTTCTCCACAATACAAGCATAATCCTTCTTGACGACGTCGAGTCTTTTCTTGTTTAGTAAGCGGCTTGAAACGTATAGCATCAATTTGCATGTCCTCGACTTCTGAAGGTACATATTGAGAAGTCATTGGTACTGCCACTGAATTATAATGTCGCTGAGATTCTCTTGTACGACTTTCAGATCTAAATTCGAAAAGTCGATTATCACACTTCACCGCAAAGTCTATTGCTTGACTCAATGTTTGAGGATCGGGTAAGTTCAACATCAATTTCTTCACTTCATATTGTAATCCGTAGAGAAACTGACTGATGAGTGCAGCATCGTCCCACTTGATATTGATTGCTAGTTGTCGAAATTGTGAAGCATATAATGTCACTAATCGATTGCCTTGTCGTAGGATACAAAGCTTGTTGGTTGCAACACGAGTTGCATCATGTTCTCCATACATAGATCAAAATTCTGCTAAGAAAGCTTCTAAATTATCCAATATTGAATCACATCGTTCCAAAAAAGATGAAAACCAAGATAAGGCTGAACTTGAAAATAGTGTACCAATAAATTTGACTTGTGATCCTGGAGTTGGAAAACTTTGCGGTTGCAATTCAATCACCAGTTGGACTTGGTTGATGAATCCTTGAAACTTAGATCTTGTGCCATCAAACTTCTCAGGTAGACCAATTTTTGGTTCTCTGATGCTTGGACGATGTTCCAATATAGGAGGAATTATATGGCTTGGTGTAGATGTTGAAGCAGCTCCAACTATATCTATATCTTCATTATTTGGTAACCTTGTTGCTCCTTGTGGAGGTACAGTGAGTTGATGCATTGCAAGCATCAATTCTCTCATTTGCTCTTGCATTTGTGCCATTGCACTCTTCATTTTGGCAAGCTCGGCCATGATAACACTTCAAAAAATATATAACACTACTCGAGATAAGTAACAAGGAGAACAAAGAAAACACTAGGAATAATATCAGTTTAGAAGAGGGTAATCCGCAACTTCTAAAATGCTTGTGTCTTATCAAGAAAAAAAAGGGATAATCCACTCTTAAAATCAAGACAAGACAAAGCTATGATATTATAAGTGTACTCTTGTCAATCTGTCAAGGACATGAACTAGAAAAAGATGTATAATCTAATGAAAACTGTGTCAAAGTAAAGTCACAAAATAAAATAAGAAAGTATGTATATTCAAAAGAAAACTGGAATGGCTATTGCCAAAGACTGGAAACATGAGGACTCTTGAAACTAGACTAGGATCAAGAAAGGAGTTGACAAGAGTGAAGAGGGCTTCACTCTTGCCTCTATAAATACTATCTAACTAAGAGCTACGTGGCGGTATTCTATAGGACCTCATATACGTGTCTAATTTGCAAGACACGTGTCAAACTTGCACGACAAGTTTCTCACATGTGCGCCACGTACTTGGCTTGTTCCACAAGCTACCAAAATGTGTGACACATGGCTAGCTTGTTCTACAAGCTACCAACATGTGCGCCATGTGGCTACCTTGTTGACCAAGTTTCTAACCTACCAATCACCTATAGACATGTATAAAGGTGATTTTGCGTCTATGAAGCTTCTAGGAAGCTTGTCTTATTAGATATTATCCAATCAACTTATTTTACCTACTTCTATTGATCTATTATTACTTAGATAATTTATTGGAATAAATCTTATGTCCGTGACATATATATATATATATATATATATATATAATCTAAATTAATCATAAATCCTCATATAATATACAAAATTTATGGATGATTTGATTTCAAGTCTATTAATTAATATTAATATATCTTTATTTTATATTTTTATTTTTTAGTATATATTATTTTTTTATAAAACTAATTAACAATGTTTTTGTTTAAAATCTTCCTTTATAAAGAAGAACCTTTATATTAAGTTTAATTATATATAATATTTTTTATATTTTATAATTTAAAAAATATATTAGTATTATATCTTTAATCGGAGAAATTCGTATATTTTATATCTTAAATATTTAACACTAGTTTTATTTATTATTATATATTTTTGTTGTTCATATTTTTGATTTTTTTAGAATAACTTATTTTCATTAGTATAGTTATCTTTGAATCTATGAATTAGTTAATATACTTTGATAAGTAATTCAATTATTTGAGCTTATTTTAATTTATTCTAATTTAAAATATCAAGATATAAAAAATAAAATACTTATTTAATATTCTTTGCTATAAATATCTCAGATATGAATATTGAATTTATATTTATAAAAATAAACTTAATAAATTGCTATTTTATTTAATTTTTAAATTTTTTGGTACATAAAACCTTGATTTGATACTATTGTTTTTTTGATAAAATTGGATTTTATTGCTTACAGACTATATCATTTAAAACTTATATATTGTTTTAATAGAAATATTTATATTAGTTTGAGTTCTAATCTTGACCTTAAAACATTCATTATGACCTCTAAATCCTTACAATCCATCATAACTATTTCTTTGCTTACCAACTCAATGATTTTGGTATTTATATATTTTATTTATTTAATTTATCTTAAATTCTAATTTATTTATGTATCTATCAGGAGATTATTTTTCGTGATTTTCTTTTTTAATCATAGGTTTCTTTCCTCTCTTTTTTACTCTACATTATCCTTCATATACAAATAGATTTTAAACTTATATATATATATATATATATATATATTATTTCTTTCTTTCTTTTAAAGTAAAATATTTTAAAAAACCCCCATATTTTTTGGTTTTTGGTTTTTGGTTTTTTTTTTTTTTTTTTTTTTATAGTTTTAGTGGTATTCACAAAGAAGAAGTAACTTTATTAATTGTTAATGTTTTGATTTGGATCTTTCTGGTTTTTGTTTTTGCAATGCAAGACCTTCACCTTGTTCAATCTTAGTGGTCTTATTTTTCTTATTTGAACATTTAGTATCAAAGTTCTTATGTATCAATTTTTTTTATATTTACTCCTTACATTAACATATTTTTTTCTTCAGATTCTAACTTTTTTTAAAATAAAACTAAATAACTTAATCATTTTTATTTAATTGTGTCAATTATATATACACATTTCTATATATATATATATATATATATATATATATTGGTTTTTTAAAAAAAATATAAGTACAAATATTTTATATGGTTGATATGTTGCTTTACTGTTGGTATACTCTACAACTTAAAAATTATGATATATTACTATATATTAGGATTTACAAAATTTCTAATAATTTAACTTATTCAACTTGCCTAAGTTGCTTTGTACTTGAAACTTATAATTTACTAGTACATTTAACTTCTATAGTATTTTTTTTTATTTTTTATTTTTTATTTTTTGTTTTTACTATAAATTCTCTAATTAAATTTTAGAAGTAACTTAATTACTTTTGTTTTATCTCTTGGCTTCTTGGCTTGACATTTTTCATGCTACACCATACCATCCTACTTAATTCCAAGTGACTGCGAAGCTTTAATCTCTAGAAAGAATATATTTTCTAAAAGTACTACTACTAAAATTATCAAGTTTTGTATTTTTTTCTATTATAGAAGTAATACATCTCATGATATTTGTCCTTCATTGAAAAGACAAATATGTCACTTTTAAGAATGTACAATTTATAGGATTATTTAACAACCGTAATTATTGTTATGAATGTTTTTATAAGTACCAAACAATGAGCCTTATTAGATTATTTTTTTAACATCTCCATTTTAATTCAATTAAAAATTTTAAATGTAATTTTAATTTAGTCTGTATATTTATCTGTGTTTGTTTGATATAAATTACAACTTTAACCTTAATAAATTTGTTTAAGACTAAGAATAATGCACATAATGGCTAAAGCTACACATTGACTTTATTTAATTGATAATCTAATTTTCTAAGAAATAAATTTTTAACTTTGATTTAAAAAACAACAAATTTCTTCAATTACTTCATCTACTATGTATTTTTATTCTGTTTTATATTGTAAAAAATATTTCTAAACCATGCTATGATTTTTGGATTATCTCCAAATTGCTTTATGATATATCTTAATAATATCCTTAGATATCCTTACAATACTACTAAGAACCTTACCACAATAAAATAAATTGTATAATTCTATAATTAGCTTGATGTAACAAGATTCAAGTATAAGATTTAACAGCACAACAACCAAAAAAAGTTAGATATATTTGATATATTCAAGATCCATGAAACCATGCATTTTTGTTAAATTATTTTTTGTTGTCCATTTGAAAAGCTACATTGTAAGACTTCTTATTGGATAATTATTCAAATACAAGAAAAATTGGTAGCCTTAATTATTGCATATATATATATATATATATATATATATATAATATAAATTATCACTTCCTTCATCTATACTTGCAAAGTAATTAAATTACTAGAGTATACATACTTTTTATAGAAGACATCATATTGTATCTCAAGAAAGGCATCTAAATATACAAAATTGTATATTTATCTTTCTTTGTTTGTATCTTCATTGTTTCAATTCTAAATAGAATATGTATATGTATATATATATATATATATATATATATTTTGTTCATGTCAAATATCCCTTATGTATTCCATTTCATGAATCATAAGAAAATTGTTATCATAATTGTTGTTACTATCTACTTAGTAATCTATAAAAATTTTCTAAACACTCTCAAATAATGTATTCTTAATATTTTAGAACTAATAAAATATAATTTGTTTAATTTCCAATGTACAGTAATATGATTTTAGAAGATTTAGACATCAATTTCAGATTCTTTTTGTGTCTTTCAGTGCCATAACACTCTTTTTTTAAAAAAAAAGCATACAACATTTAATATATCCAAATTAAACTGACAAGTTATTATTTTACTTTAACAGTAATACAAAATGTTTACAAATTTAAGTTTAAAAATATAATGAATATCTTTATAATAATTAGATATTGATGATTATTGTATAATTTCTAATTCTAGAACTGACCAACAAATATCTATGTTGTATTCATAAATGTTTTTAGTTTTTTTTAGTTTTTTTTAATAGTTACAAAAAAACTCAAAAATGATTAAAAATTTCAAATCATTATTAATCAACATTGTCATAAAGAACAAAAATAGAAGTGAATAGAAGATTTTATATAAATAAAATAGTTATTTTTTGTATTGGCAATTAAACTCAAGTCCTATCAATGATTTTTTAATTCATACATTATTTGGATAGTCCTTACTTTACTTTTTACTCATTATGTAGAAAGTAGTTTCAATAACAAAAATCAGCTGGACATATAATATAATGGTGAGAATATAGGCATGAATAAAAAAAGACTATTAACATGGCTTGAAATTGACAAACATTGTCAAAAATAATCATGAAAGTAATCTACAATTACACGTATACAAGATTTATCGCCGATAATTGCATTTTAAAAGTATTATTAATCAAGAAATGGATGAAAAATCCGTGGATTGTTTTTTTTATTTTGAATGCATCATTCATCCCGGTGTGTAATATAAAAGTTTGAAATTTCACCCCGCTCTAAATTTAGGGTTTGTGTTCAGACGAGCAGGTTCCATGGTCGATGGCCCTGCTCGCGATGTCGCGACGCGGTTTCTGACGACAGCAGTCAGGGCTGTGATCCATGACGTCGCGGTCGCGTCGGGGGGAGAAAAATAGAGAGAGACACAGACACACGAGGAGGAGGAGGAGGAGGAGGCGGAGCCGAAGGCAAGCTGTGCCGGGTATCGCCGCTGGCACTCGTCAACGGCATGGCCTCCCGAGCGTCAAATCATCATAGACGGAGCGGCAGTAAGAGTGGCGTGGGACACTCATCACAGGGACGAGCCGAAACGCGTCTTGGTTTTGGTTTTGCGTCGCTCCGATTCTGATTCATTGCTGCTGCTTCTCCAATTAGCTTCGACACGCTTTTATCGTCTGCAGAGAGCTCAGCGTGAGGTGCGCGGGTTTGGCCGGGGTTTTGTTGCATTCTACACGGAATGCCAGATTGTTTGCGTGTTACGCTGTAGGGTTTGAGAATAGAATCGGATTGGATGAGTAATGCTGGAGAGACTCCGGGTTGTGTGTTTTTTCTGGTACTGTGTATTGAGCTTGGCGCATTTCTATTACTGAGTGAGGTGGTCGGTGATCACATTTCGTTGTTCATAAGCATGAGGTGTAAGGCTTACGAGGTGTTAAGTTTGTCGACTGTGCATCGTATTCAAACCTCGTTAATACCTGACAGAGGTGATTGGTGCCTCTCAGATCTGGACAATTTGAAGTGCTCTAGGGGTGCATATGCGGTTTAGTTTATGCAGTGGGATGCATTTTCGAGTATGCGGGTGCTGACGTATTTTTCAATCGCCGGCACAGTCAGGTCCAGTGGTTTAGGGAATTGCAGTGCATTTGGTCAGGTATTTAAGCTCTGTTAATCTAGAACAAGCTGAATATGCATCTGTATGCATTGAGTCTGACGTCTATTAAACAGATCAACGCAACATGCGTCTCTATCGCAAGGTAGTATTATATCTAGCAGGGTAGTCCTTTCATATGTTCTCATTGTAGATGCTTAGGATTTCAAATTGCATTTTCTCGATCTTCTTCTTGTGAAGCACTGATTATTTTATCAATTGAAAGTTATCCATAGTCTGACAGGGTACTTAGCTCCATGTATCGTAGAAGATCCGTGAGGATATTTTGGATACTTAATCGCATTTCATTTCTGATCTTCTTCGTATGAAGGAACGAGTATTTTTTCAGCTTAAAGATATGTATAATATACATTCAGTTGGAGAGAGAACTGGAAGCTTTTGTAATCTAATTTTCTGTACTTCTGAAAGCTCAATTATCTTTTTATTTTTTTGTTTAATGGGCTGTTAGGTATTGGATTGTATTCTATAGAGTTTTGGGCATGTGATATTGGCAGAAGCTTGTCCTCTTAACATTTAGACCAAACTTTTCACTCGAAACTGTCTACTCAACGTATTTAATCTACGTACATTTCACCTCATGGAAGAAGGTCGTTGGTGCTTTGTCCCATTCCTTACTAGGTTTGGGAACGGATTTTCACTCCTTTTTATAGGATTCTAACTTATGTTTTGGTGACTGTCCTTTAGTCGTCCTTCCTTTGACGGACCAAATCGTATTTATATCGAAATCCCGTAAAATCTAAAATCACGTCCTACTCAAGTGTGTCCAATCTTGATTTCTATTTCTAGCCATGTTTACTGAACTTGTCGGGGTTACAGTTCGTGTTCTCCTCGGATGATCTTTCTGGTGGTGTTGGCAAGGATTGTAAATTCCTATTCCTGGATAAGTTGTAAGTCAGTACTAGAACGATTGCTCTTGTGACACTTTTCGGGTTGGAAGTAGTATTTTAACGTCAAGCAGCACCAGTGGCATACGAATTGCGCCGTCTGGAAGCTGCGGAATCGCTTCATTCATGCTATGTTCTATTGCAGTTGCTGTTCTAGAAGTAGTGTTGTTCCCGATTTGTTGACGTCGCTACTTCTTTCTCTTTGCAGACCTTCAATGGATGGGTTCATCGAATGTAGAGAATGAAATGTTCGAAAAGACAGTTGGGCGCGGCAGGATTTTTCGTGACGAAATCCAAATGCAGTGAACATTGAACATCTTGAGACGTGCTTCTTGGAAATTCTACTAGCTCTTCGCTCCCTTACCGGTATCAGATTTCAGTGACAAGTGCAAATATGGGGAATGACAATCTTTCATCCCCAGGGTATCGAAGAGGCTCTAACCTTCCGTCTCTACCCCCTTTCAAAAGAAGCTCATCATCTTCTGATAGTTCATGGCGTTCTCTTGCGAATCGCCATAAGTTCTTACTTTACATGCTTGGGGTTTTGGTAGTACTTTGTACGGTATACCTCTACTTCGCTATTACCTTGGGACCAAGTGACTCTTGCTCTGGTTTGGGAGGAGCTGATCGTGTCCGTTGCGAAATGCGAGTTAATGCAATGAAAGCCGATTCGTTGAAGGCACATCATCGTCGACTCTTGCAATTGTAAAATTCTGGTACGTCAATTATAGTGTCATATTTTATTTATAAATTTATGGATTTCAACTGCGTGTATCCTATTTTAGTGGGTGCATGAAATGTTCAATGCTTGTGTTGCCAGGTATTAGAGAATCGTGACTTCTCAAATTACCAATTACCCAAGTTACGATTCAATCGTAGCTTGTCTTAACCTTGTCTTCTGCGTTGGTTTTGTAGCAGATGCATGTCGGAGTCTGAAACGAATTCCTATGCTGTGTATTGATTGATGTGTGCTTGTTTGCAGGGACATTTGAGGTCACTGGTCTTAAGGAACGGAGTAAGGCAAGTGCGAGGAAGTTGAGACCTCACGAAAGGTTTACTCTTGTCAGAAGAATTTGAAAGGACTAAATCACATGACGGAGAATATTTTGTTTGTGAATGGGCAGGAGTGGAATAGTGATATTATGTCATTTAAAACCTTGGTACACTCTGAGTTGAAGAAGAGAATTCAAAAGCGAACGAAATCCTCCCATTTGAGAGGTTACTTTTAACGTAGATGTCAGGTTGCTTTCGACCATCTGCCTCTGTAAAGGTGTTGTAATCGAATCCTATTTTTAGCCTCTTTGAAGAGTGTTCGTAGGGTTGGCAACATGAAAATTTAAGAAATAACATTTGATTTCTTTGCATCAACTTTGGATAGAGAGGTTATTGGGATGGTAGTGGAGGATGATGGTATACATAAACCGCATCATCTAAATATGTAGATGTATTGCTGAGGAAGATCCATCAGTAGAGGAGTTGACCCAGGAATCGACCGAACGTGTGAGAGGACATGACCTACTAGCTGAGTGTTCACGGCCTACCAAGCACCACCTGTATATTCTTCAGCTACTGCATCGTTTGAAAATTTTCAAGAAGAAAATGAAACTTTGAATTGCATGGAAGAACGTGCAGGTTGTTGTACCGTCTTTTGAAATATTATATCAAGCAGTACCAATGAAGTGTACCACTCAAGGACATCCTTTCCTACTCTCTGGTTGCCTTCTTCGGTTCACACTAATTTACTAGATGAAGTTCCCATCTATCTGGCTCTGATGTTGCGATACGGGAGCGTCTTGGATTATTGCAGATTGGAGCACCTGCCAGCAGTGGATCCCAATTCATCAGCTTATATGTGGAGATACACGTAGTGTCGTGCTGGTACAATAAAAGCTTTCTCAGCATGTCTAGCCAATATTGTGCAATTCATATCACTGCTAAGTTCAGCAACAGCAAGGCTGAGTTAAAGGACACGAGATTCTGTACTAATCAGGTGGCTTATTGGCCTTGTTTTTAAATATCGAATCCGGCGTCATAGGTTCTACACCATCTTCATTATATTGGCGGGTCTCAAACCACCAGAACTGACCCTCGTAGGTCGAAGAACCGAAGAAACCTGCTATATATTTCACCGGTTCAGATATATGTGCAATGTGGTTCATTTCTCACTATTTTTATTCGTAGCATGAACCCATTTTCTTTTTTTTTCTTTTCTTTCTTAAAAGTAATCAGTGATGAAAAATAGTAGGAGGTTAATGTTTAATATTGCAATATAACTGTAATATCATTCAAAATCACTAACACGTAAGAACTGCTCATGGTAAGAAGCCATTGTCATAAATTGCTGTTTCATTCAAAAATATGTATAGTTAAGTAAGTGCTGTTTATTTACTAAAATTTGTAAAAAAAATGATTGTGTTTCATGTTTATGATAAAATTCATGCTAATAATAAAATATTCTGCATTCTATTGAATTTGAATTACAATATATATACATATATATATATATATATGTATATTTTACAAAATATACAACATAGGAACATCTCATTTACATAGTAGTGATTATTGCACATTATTATTATGATGCATTCATTGTTTCATGTCCACAAAATACAATTTCCAAGATTGATTTAATTATAATTTAGAGATAAATATTTTATGTAATTTAAAATATTAAAAAAACAGTTTATAACAAAACTTCAAATTTGAAATAAATGAAATATAAATAAATGACCACAAAAATTATATAAAAGTGTCACTAATTAACATCATCATTGACAAGGATTAAATTGGTGTTTAAGATTTATAACTAAAATATAATCTTAAAATAAGAAATTAATAAATTAAAGTATATTTTAGTCCAAATCTTTGTTTGCACTAAATTATTTATATTGTACTTCTACATATATTTTCCCTTATATCTTTGTGTTTCTATAAATTTCAAGTCTCTACATCTTTACATGTTGAAGTACAAAGGAATGTCTTATAACATAAAGACTTAGAACAATAGCTTGGCAAAGAAAATATCACAAATAATTAATTGCAACTATATAATATATCTTCTTTTGCAAAAAAAGATAACTATTTTCTATACATTTTGGATTTACATAAATAACTAAAAATAGCTATACTTCCTTCCTTAGTAGGTTATACTCCAATTAAGTTATAAGAAAATTTAAAAAATTGGTTATTTTAAAACGAAATTACTATTACTCATGACTTTTTTTTTTATTGAGAACCAAAATAGATAAAAGTAAATAAATAAGAAAAGAAAGAAAGAAAATCTCATTTAAGACAAAAGCTAACAATGAACCTTATAAATACAAACAAGTGAAACAGTCTCCCAAACCTTAATTTGGCCACCTAAAGATGTCATACACACAACATGGTTTGAACCCATTGAACATGGAAGAATACACTACATTAGACCACAAAGAGAATCCATCAACACACACACACCCCCCAACAACGCAAAACAATCCTCTCCGAAAAGCTTGAAATCAGTTGGTGACGTTACCATGTAATTTTGTTCTAGAATCCTCCAGAGCCACTCACCTCAAAATAAATTCAGACCCAGCCCAAAAGTCAAGGAGGAATCAGTAATTTACTCCTGGATGAATCACAGACCTTGCTGGTGCTAATTTAGAACCCCCTCCTTCATTACATGAATAGCAAAGGAAACTGGCAGTCACAACCACATGCAAAAACAAAAAACAAAAAACAAAAAAAAAAACAAAAACAAAAACTATTAAGAATTGACGAACGGAGACTGAGCAGGGCAGCGACGGCGCGACGTGAGCGGCGCGGCCGGTGGTGGCCGCGACCCCGTCCGCGACGAGGCTCGCGACGAGGAGGAGGAGGAGCGGGGCGAGGTGAGGTGAGGCGAGACAAGGCGTGAGGCCGCAGTTGGTTTTACGGTTTTTTGCCGAGTGTCGGGAATTGCACCAAATCCGTTGAGAGAATGCATCGGCTTCGGCGGAAGACTCGGGGGCGATTCGGCGCCGCGCACCTCTCGATCTTCCGGACTTTCCCCCATCGCAGCTCCCACGTGATTCCCCTCCGCCTCTTATTTCCCGCCTCGGATTTCTAATCGTGGCATCTTCTTTTTTGTGGGGCTTTAATTGCGGTGCTTTTCAATCGTGTCCTTTAGAATACGCTTCCTGTGCTATTGGGACCTTTGTTGGTCGTAGCATATCATTACGCCCGAGAATTGGGTTCGTTGAATGCTGCTTGGAACGAGCCAGTCAGCGACCGAGTGAGGGATTAGCGTCTCATGGAAGCGGGCTTGGTGTTGGTGGAGTTGGTGAAGAGCCAGGCATTAGGAGATCTGGGGGGTTGGTTACTGGGTTACGAGTGGAGGCAGGCTATGCTACGACCTGGAGCCGCCGGCGTTGGTTTTGGTTGACGACGCGGAGAGCGTGTGGGCGCAGCACCATTCCCTGGTGTTTGAGAATTGCAGGTCTAGGATTGTGATGAGCTTCAGGCAGAGGAATGCGCCGTCTTGCATGAATTCGCAATTCTAAATTATCCTTGTGCTTGGAAATATGTCAGTTGCAGAGTGAAGGGGGAACGAATTGTGACGTGATTTCCAAAAGGTCAATTGTGTTCTAATTTTGTCTCTACCGAGTGTGTGTGAGGTCTCGGCTACATAATGGAATGGTTTTTATGCTCTGGAATTTTGTGACGGTTACAGCAGTTTTTTTGGTTTTGCCGAACATGGAGTTGGGTGAGTGTCCAATTTGTCGTATCATAGTGGTGTCCTTACCTGTACCTTGCTACAAGGTCGGGTCTCGTTGCAAGAAGTGTAGGAGTCTATTCCCAAGTACTTCTATTTAGAGTGTAGCTTTGTAGCACTCGACACCGAATCAAGCTCAACATTGACGAACGAAGGGGTCATTGTGAATTCACACAGTTTAATTCATCATAGTAATGTCTCGTCTTTGTGATGCTCGTGACGGAAGATGAGGGTTGTAATGGGTCAAAATTCTGTGTTCGAGAGTTGCGCGTTTGCGTGTGCACTCAACAGTGCAAGTGTGTTCGTTGAGAGTCTCGAACTTAGCACTGGGGCTTTCATTTTCTTTGTCTACTTGAAAATGTAGCGTTGATTCGGCGCATATTGGCTACGGACATTACTGAACCATCGTTATGGAGGTTTAGGGTGATGAGTGAATAAAACTGGCCGTGCTGTGATGACTTAATGTGTAATGATTTGTTGGTCAGGCATTTCGATTTTCTGTTAAAATGGAGTTCCTGAGTCTGGCACTCTGAAATGCAACTGCATGAGAAGAGTTCCGGACTGTTTGTTTCCAGAATGCCTTGAAATTTGTAGACGTGGTCTAGTAACCATTTACAATCTCTTTTGACAGGATCTTGTGCTCAAGGTTTGGAATTCGAACGAAAGGGTTTCTTAAAATGCGCAAACTCTCGAGTTGGAGCGGCAGATTTGGTTGTGATCAGCTGGCCTAGAGTGCACTTATTCCACTATGGGAGCCGAAAGTATCGCTTTGGTAGAGGAAAGCATCGATGCTCAGCTACGCAAACCAGACAAAGCTGAAGTCTTAGATGTAGCCCTACTAGACAAACCGGTGAAGGAGATTTTGGATTTCGGTGATAGCAATGGTAGTTCAGACTCGATTTTGAGCACCAGGACAAAGGATAAGTTAAGCCAAGTTCCGAATGACTTGAAACCCGAACTTGAGGCGGAATTCTTTGGAAAAGGCAACATCGATGGGGATAAATTCACGACTGGAGAAGTTACAACCAAGAACGCAGTCAAAACCGATGTTGACACCGGAAAGAGGTCAACTTCAATTGAACTCGCTGATAATCCTATTTCAATTACGTCAGGGGATGCGCTACCTCCGACTCCATTCATCAAAGAGGATACACATGTTGATTCTACTACCAGTGAGGATGACGATACCTTAGAGGCTGCTCTTTCAATTGTGCAAGAATCACCTGTCAGGGTCAGCATAGCCAGTGGTATTGAGGAGATGGAGGCCATAAGCCTTGACAACGACCAGGAGCAGAATACTACTCCTGCTGAGAATGTGGTTGTATCACCCGAGTCGCAATTGAGTGGGGACAACTCGAAAGCACTCGAAGGCAGCAATGAACAGAGTACCCAGATAGAGGGGCAGGTCCTCAAAAAACCTTCCCCTCAACTGGTAACAAATCGGTCTAATAGTGATGACCCTGATGCAGCTGGTGGAAGCACCAAGCAGATTGCTACGCTTCATAAAGCCATGGCTGATGATTCTGACGTGGCTGACGGAATCAGCAACCAGAATGCTACGGTTTTGAAAGAGGACCCAACAGCTGAGCTGCAGTCAAGTACTGCCAACTTGCCAGTGGGTGAGGGGAGCATCAAGCAGGATGCTAACGTTACCACGGAAGCTCCTGCAGCTGAATCACAATTAGCTATCAAAGAATCCCCAGTAGTCGAATTGCAGGTACAAGCAGAGACAATCAAGCCTGTCAAGAGGATAGAACACGAATACAACTTGGCGAGCGCAACTGAATCGCTGCCGACGTCAAGATTTGCAAGAGGTAGGTGTTTGTGCATAACTTCGACAGTGCGTGGTTATTGCATGCACCATGTGTGCGTTGTGAACTTTGCAGCGTGAATGCCAACATTGCAAAGAGGGCTTCTTCCTTCTTCCATGTCTGCATTCGTACAGTGCTTCTCTGTAAATTTCTTGTTCAGCTCTTTAGATTATCTTTATACCATCTTTCAGATTCTACTATCACAAGTATGGCTGATGGCACGCAGTTCAACCGCTTTTTCTTGTGCTTGTGTCGTAGTCGTGGATACGAATCCGTTCTGTCTAATGTCTTTTGTACTCGGGTATAGTTGCAACTCGGGATGTTATTGAACATATCCTCGTCGAGCATTTTACCCTAAGTTAACAGGTTCTTTGTAGACTGTTCAAATGACAGCGGCGCTGCTCTTTGCTAGGGAAGCAAGAAAATGGTCTGCATGTCTTGCTCGTAATTTGGACAATAGGTTATATGGTCCATGAACGTCTAAATCATGCTTTATTGTATATGTACAGATTAATGTCCATTGGTACTAACGGTTTTGTTCTATATTTCCAGCTTCGGAGATTCAGGAAGCATCTGAACCTGCAATTCCTCCACCGGCAAGAACTGGATCATCAGTAATCAGGCTTACGAGACAAATGTCACAAGTTTCCATAGGCATGGGACCGATGTCTCCAAGGTTTGAACTTCGTGCCGCCAAGGAGATTCAGGACTTGCAGGAAAAAGTGAAAAACCTAGAAGAAGTGTTGAGAAGAAAGTGTGCGGCGCTTGAAACCCAAAGCATCAATCACGTAGAGAAGGAGAATGAGTTGCTGAATAAGGTCAAATGCTTGGAACTTGCAAACGAGCAGTTGCTGCAAGGCGGAAATGACTCGAGCATCCAACTGCAGATGGAACTGACACGCCTCCAGCGTCAAAATTCAATGCTTCAACTACGCGAACGTGAGCTGCAATTCCAATTAAGCACACAAGAAATGATGAAGACCCAAATACTGGACACTAGACCAACCAAGCCGGAGCCGACCAACCTAGTCGAGGAGCTTGAATCCAAAGTTGCAGTTCTGGAGTCGAAGCTTGCGGAAGCCGTCGAAGTGAGAAACATGTACAAACTTCAGCTCCATGAGGCCTTCACTAGGCAAAATTCTGTGCAATCCGCTGCTCTGTTGAACCTTGGTGATGGGGAAGATGTGCTGAAAGAGCTTCAGAAGTTGAGAAAACAGACGAAGGATCTGGAGGCCGAGCTTCTCGACTTACAGGACCGGTTTTTCATCACCACAGTGCGGGTCGCTGAGGCTGCTGCTCAGAAAGAAGAGCTCCTTTCAAAACTGAAGAGGTTACAAGGCTCAAGGTAGTCACTGTCGTGCCTCTTCGAAATTTGCAGCTGCACTGGAAGATCCTACGCCAAGCTCCGTGTTCTCCCTGCTGGAATAGGCCATGGTCATGTACCCAGAAGCCCTTACGCCACAAAACTGCTTCAGCTTTCATGTATGTGAGCTTCTGATCATATAGTTTTATGGCAAATCCAGTTGCGTAATTAGGTCGGGGCTCTTCAAACCCTGCACAAAGTGAAATGAACAAAGGAGAGAGGTTTTGCTTTCCTCAACAAGAGGTCCCGGGTTCACCTGATTCCGGAGTCTTTCGGTCAAACCTTTGGTCTGAACGCAGCAGGCATCGAAAACTTAGTACCTCAAACGCACCGCAGCAATGCTGTGCTGTAGAAAGGTGAGCCAAGCTGTTCTTATGAAATATAACGCCGAAAGCTCTGAATCAATTTAAAAAAATTGAGACTATTAGATTTGCAGCTCTGAATGGCAATTTGCAGTCATCTCACTCCTGAAGTTGTGGTTTTCCTGAGTTCTTTCTCTGAGGTGCCCAATCATCCACAGTCAGCATCTTCTCACTACTTTTCTCTACTGGATTTGGGACATGCTTGCATTGAACCCTAACTTCCACAAGCCTACAAACTGATGTTTTTATCCTCCTCACCGTTGCTGCTGCTGGGCGATTCTTCGACAAAACACACACTTTTGTGTTCCAGAATAACTGTGATTGATCCAACTAGACCTTTGTTATAATATTGTTTTTGTCGGTAATACTTCCATTAGGGAGCTGCAAGAGCACAAAAAAGTGGGTGATTATTTCGTAGGGGAAGATTATGTGGTCGAATGAAAATTAGGTGGATGGAGCATCAAATTGGGTGAAATATGCATGCAAAGTAGCTGTTGGATTGCTGGTCCTTGTTGACACATGTGTATATTTGTTTGGTTTCTTTTTTTTGGAACATTGGAGAGTTATTATATCTGTGTTTGTATTTATTGAGGAAGGTTAAGGATTTTATATTTGGGATTTGAATTGTGAAGCTCTTGTTATGTATTAGTAATTTGAAGTCATTGTAGATTACATGTGATTTTTTTATTTTTTTTATTTTTTTATACATATAGTTGTATTATTTTGTGGTTATACAGGACTATGGTTTCATTTCCAATTTTGCAAAATATGCTATTAATTTGAAGTCGTTATTATTGTCTATTACATTAATTTTTATTGACATCAATTGTGGTTTTTTTGACTTGGACACATATGGTTTTGCAATTGTATATACCAATACAATAGTTGAATTTAATAGCAAATATCACATATATCTAGGTGTTTATATATTGAATAAAGGAATTTATAATAAAAATTATTATTTTGATGTAAAGATAACAAAGTACAAACTTCTACACTATATACTTGTTATGCTAAGTTATCAATACCTTTTGTTATACTTTTATTTCTTTAAGTTAATTTTACTTTTTAAATTTTTATTTTAATATAAAATTGATGTTTAACCAATTGAAAGGATTTAAAAATAATCACACATTTAACTTATAAATTTATTAATACATATATTTATCAATACATATATTGAATAAGTTATTAAAAAGGTAATATTATTTTTATTATTAATGGCCTATATATCTTCTTTGTATATAGGATCTTACAAGATAGTAAAGATAATCACAATAATATGTTTATATATATATATATATATATATATATTATAGAATTGATATACACAATACTTATTGTATACAACCATGTAAATTAAATTATTCATGTATTGGTTAAATTTTTGACATCTAGTTATAATAGTTAAGTATTTTTAAATACTAATTTATAAAAGAATTTTATATTTATAGATGAAATATCTTTTTGATAAAGAATACTTATTTGCAAATGGAATTTCTTTTTATTTATTTTACCATAATCTCTTTACAAATAAGACCACATCTATATAATGGAATAGATGCAAGTATGTTTCATCTTATCTAATATATTACTATATAATTAACATGATAAAAGTTAGAATAATATAAATTATATTAATAGATATATTAAAAAATATTATACTATATATAATAAAATATTTATTGCTACATTATAGAATTGATATGCACAATATATGTAGCAAAATATATATCAATTCAATTTTTAAAGATATATATATATATATATATATATATATATTAAATATAATTTTCTTGGTACTATATAATGATGTTGTCAATACTACAAAAATAAATATGTATCTACCAAGTTGTACTTTTATACTAGGTGCACATTATAAATTTTTTGAAAATATTTTTTATAGCAATAAAAAAAATTTAGAATAAAAAATTTATACAAAGATATTATTTTTGGAGAATATGAAATTGATCCAATTAAATCTTAAATTGACCCACCTTTGCTCTTATACCAACTGTCATGTACCAAGTTATATATTCCTCACAAATCTGAAAAAGGTCATCCTTGTGTCATAAAGAATTTATCTTCAACATTTGCCAAATAGATTTTGAAGCTAGTCTCATATTGGAGCATTGGAGTCATTCCACTCTACTCTCATAATCAACTAATATGCCCACAAAGTCCTTGGCTGCTTGTCAATGTTTGTGAATGAGAAGAACTCCAAAGATGCAAAATTAAGGGATTGGTAGGGGAGTATGACCTTCTTCAAATTAGTAAGGAATATATGACGTGGTACATGATAGTAAGAGCAAAGGTGGGTCAATTTAAGATTTACTTAGATTAATTTAATATTTTCTATTATTTTATACTAAATTATATATAATTATAGTTATAATTATATATAATTTTTAAATTTATTTTTTACATATTTAAAAAAATAAATCAAACACATTAGAAGAAAATTACACTATATAATAGAACATAAAACTATTTAAATAATCCAATACAAGAATACAATAAAAAAAACACAATAATCCAAGAAAGTAGTAAAATTGAGGATTTTATTAATAATTTGTTAAAAGTAAAAATATGGAGATTCTTTATTGTTATGAATAATTTGTATAATAAGAGAAGGCCTAAAATTTGTGTTCTTTGGAGATTTTTTTCTCAACTTATGAAACTAGTATAGTTTTGCTAATCTCTTCTTTTTATATTTGGTTCAAATATCTTTGTTTTATTATAATCTCATAGCCCAAATTTTTTCTTTTATAAAATATTTACTTCTTGTTTTATTACAATTTTTAGTCCTTATTGGTTATTTCATCCTATTTTATAATTTATAATATTTTCTATTTTATATATATTATATGAATGAGCAATTGGTGATGCATAAAGTTTATTGATGAATACAATTTATACATCTAGTTGCATAGTGTGTCTAATATGTAGTTTAATACTAATACAACTTTGTACAGACAACAACAAAGATGCCACAAACAAATTAAGAAGATTTCTCTGTATAGGCCATAATAATGTAAAAGTTTCTTTTTAAAAAAAACATGTAATTTTAATTGTTATCTGGTATTTTGTTTACATGATAATAGTAGGTGATTTTGTAAGTCTGGTCAATTTTGTAATACATATTGCCAACAATACATTACTACTATTTCTTACAATGTACATCTTTGTTATGATAAAAATCTACTATTTTTCAACAAAGTTCCATGTTTTCAGTTCCATAATTACAAAAATTGTTAGATTCAAGAAAATACATTATGATTATTATTATTATTATTATTATTATTATTTTCTGTTATATTCACATTATTTTTTTTGGACAATTAACACAATCAGTATAAAAACTAACTAAGAAAATAGCTTTGATAAAATAACTTGTTGATCTAAGTTGTAATATTTATAATAATACAATAAATAACATTTAAAATTCATTATAGGATGGACATTGTTATCCACTTGTCTTCTTCATTGTAATTTTTTATATTTGATATATTTAATATGAAAATCAGCAAATCAAATTGGCCATTCTATGTTGTGTTTTACAAATACATTAGAAATTAAAATACAAAATACAAGCACAAACAACACAATAATTGTCAAATTAAAGCTTCTTTTCTCTTTTTTCTTTTTGTTTGTTTACAATTAAACATTAATTTTAAAGTTACAAGAAGGTAGATTTGTGCATCTTTTATGCTAATGAACATGTGTGTGTTTCTATATTGTATCTGTATCTTGCTAACTTGTCTTCTACATATTAAAATGTTATTGATATTGTATACACGGAAAATAAAAACAAAAACTTATTACATGCCTTTAACATTTTCTTAATCAGACAAGTGCTTAAAAGAACTATTTTCTTCTATCTTTTTATGTCTTAGACCTTCAAGTGAAAATTAAAAACATTTGGATAATTAACCATTCATATTTCTTTATGGAATGATTACCGATCATCTTATTGGACTAGTTGCATCCTATTATGCAATGTAATATATAAAAATATGAAATACAACTTTGTAAATCTTAAAAAGACTTTGTAAAATACTTTCCACAAAGTCCATCCAAGTGATTTATTATACTTCTATTAATAACAAGATCTTTGTAGAAATTCCTACTAAACATTCTACACTTCAAAAAATATAACAATATTTTTATTTATTTATTCATTTACTCATTCAAATAATAATTTACTTACTTGAATATTTTTTTCTTTTATATGTAATTAAATGTGATATGATATATTGTGGTTGAAAATATATATATATATATATATATATATACACACACATATATTCATATAATATT
This sequence comes from Physcomitrellopsis africana, assembly GCA_036785485.1. Lineage (NCBI taxonomy): Eukaryota > Viridiplantae > Streptophyta > Bryopsida > Funariales > Funariaceae > Physcomitrellopsis > Physcomitrellopsis africana. Next base: position 12,484 of record JAWRVF010001435.1, on the reverse strand, counting down.
AATAAAAAAAAACTTTTATAATTAATTATCATTGTTTTCTTAGTTCGTATAGTATTTTTTTTTTTTTTTTTTTTTTTGATGTTAAAACAAAGTGGTTGAATTCTTTACATTTAAACAGTAAGAATCAATAAATTTATAAACAATGTATTTATAAAAACTTATATATTTTTTTATTTTAATAGCCTTTATTATTTTAAACTTATTCTAATAGTTGATATTTAAATAAAATTTCATTTGCATGAGTTTATATTAACATAAGACTATTTAAATATCATTTTTGACAATAGATATTACCATTAATAAATGTTTTACATGATTATACAATCAAATCAAAAGTGATTTGTATATTTGATTCAAATTGTAAAATATTTTCTAAAATATTTCAAAGTTTAACAATAAATTCGAATATTACTGTAAAACTTGTCTTTTTATAAAATTTATAGTATTATTACAGAAAATTAAATAATAATAATAATAATAATAATGAAATGAAGTGGTTTTCTGAAAAGAAAAATGTGCACAAAAAACTCAAAATCTGATGCAAAAGATAAGCAGGCGAAATTGTTGCACGAAAAAAAAAATAAAAAAAAAAATAAAGATAAGGAAATACAGAAAGATAGTCCTAATTCCTTCTACAACTACATCTTCTATTGTAATTCTTTTCAACCACATAATTGACAGTAGAAAAATACTACATTCATCCACCTACGATTCGTTCTCAACGTCGTCCTTCAATGCGCACCAATTCATCTATCCATACATCCATACCTTCGTTCATCCACATATCCACACATCCATCCATCTATCCATCCATCTCTGGTTTGGAAAAGCGTCGTCGTCCTCCGCAGGCTCCGCTTTCGGATGGCGCGACACTGTTTTTCTGAGCTATGCCCGCAGTAGTAGTAGTAGCAGCAGCAGCTGAAGATCGGGAGCTAACATGGGCACAATGGCGTCGGAGGGCGACAACAGCTACCTCGGCCCCACTGCTATCACCACGGTCACACTCCACCACCTCCCACCTCCCACCGTTCTCATGTTTCTGCTTCATTTCTCACTGTGGAGTAGATTTTTTTGCGTGCTTTATGGTACTGTAATTGCCAGCCACGGCACCGCTTAGCTTGCTCGCGAGACCAGTTCTAAACGTGATTCATACCACAGGTCTAAGAGAGATGCGAGAGAATTCTTGTGATTAGATACTTGGGTCGTGTTTGCTTGTGGGGTTGTGCTTTTTTTGGGTCAGGAATTTCGGTTCAGGTGTTCGTGTTAGCTGTGCTAGGTCCTCCCTAATGCATTGGATATAATTTTAAATCTTGATTGTGCATTTTATTAGTTTTTCATGTGATATACAATCATGGTTGTGGAGGCCATGAATTGAATTGACATCTACTGGGTTGTTAGCAGTTGTTAGCTACTCACGTCGTGTCATTTCTGGAATGAAAAGTAATATCGAGATTGACGCATTTTCCGTTCGTTCTTTTCCTACCGAAAATATATATCGAGATTGACGCATTTTCCGTTCGACTCTTTTCCTAGTGAAGAGGTGCAAATGGAAGACCTTGACTTTCCTTGGGTGATGAATTTTGCAGGCGGTGTTTCAGTTTTCGTTTTTCTGTGTTGCAGCAACATTGAAGATTGACAAAGTTACAGATTTCGCAGGTAAGGTCTCTTTAAACTACTTGAACTGAATTGGTTTTTTACTGCTTGAAAGACATGACAACAGACATTGTACTCACTCGGAGCTCATCGCATTCACTCTAACTTTTTTATGACGTGCTTTTTTGTTTGGCGTAGATTTAGAGAGCTTAGAAAATTGTTTGTGATGTTCGCAGCGGAGGTTATGTTCCACGATGTTCTATACTGATTAAGATGTAGTAGAGTGCGTTAAAGAGACTCGTTATGCTAATATTAGAAGTCCTCTTTATGAATCAGGTGTATCCAATTTTGTCATACTCGCTGTTACAACCTTCCTTCTCAATGGCACATACAACTTCCGCCAGGTCAGTCAAGGACTTTCATTAGTAATTTTTACAGCGATCTATTCGCTTTATTTTGTTCCGGGTGTAATTGAATGTCATTCTGAGTTGCAGAAACTATGCCTTGTGCGAATTCACTATAGAAAATAGAGTTTGGGAAAAAAGTGCTTCAAGATGACAAAGTGCGGGTATCTTGGGCCTGGGGTTGCAGACAGTGTTGACATGCTTGGTTGTGGCGTGGGGCCTTCGATTGTCAATCTTTCTTCTTTTGCGGTACGAAGACATATTATTCTTCTAATCTGAACTTGAGACTCGAGTAGACACGATTGCATTGTTTCAATATCACGATTGCTAATATCTTCAATAATAATGAACTCAGGTGAAGAATCTTACAGGGTATGATGTCAATTACTTCATTTATACCTTGCTTGGCTTTCGAGACGTCATTACACAAACGCTGGCGCATGTGTACCATGCTTAGGCCTTTCTAAGTTTTTCGCATGTTTGATTCCCTCTCTTCGTAGGATGCTTGTGCACAGAGTTCTGTACATTAGTAAGAGACGAATGTGATTGGAGGGCGGTCACCTCAAATTTCCACAAGAGCTTCTGTTTTTAGAAGCATACTTTGTACCTCCCGTAGCAGCATGCAACATGTTTCAACTTTAAACTAATTGAAGCGTAGCCAACCGTCGTTGTGGATGTGTGAGGCAGGATATTGGAATGGGGTGAGGATAAACGCATGGATGACAAGCGAGGCAATTTAGCTAGATTCGCTGTGTTTTGGACTCTCCAGGTATTGTTCCTCAACTGAGACTCACCTAGTTGATTTTACCACGCTCATGTGTAAGAACTTTCTGTATCTGATATCTTCTAGACTGAATTTCAGCAGTATTTTATCACATTAACTCGCATGGGTTAAGTGCATCTCTCTGTTCTAATATTGTCCACATGTCTGATGATAGGGAATATGGGTGTGGACTGTGTCTCTCCCAGTCACTATTGTGAATGGGATCGTAACCCGAAATCCCGAAATTCAAGTGGTCGATGTATTGGGTTGGGTTATGTGGGGCATTGGCGTGACCATTGAAGCAATCGGCGACCAGCAAAAACTTCGATTCAAAAGAGATTCATCGAGTCAGCGCAGGTGGTGCGATGTTGGTGTGTGGAGGTGGTCTCGGCACCCGAACTACTTTGGAGAGGTATATAGATGGTTTATTGATCATATGTGTACCTATTTTGGCGTAAGTCGAAGCTCCATCTTCGTGACATGTAGTTGTTCTTCTGACGATTCGCATTTCAATCTTTCTAGTATTAGTGAATGCTGTTCATTGATATCAAAGTAGACATCGTTTTTCCCTTCACTGAAGATTCTGAGGATCACTATTACAAATTCGGATACAGATCCTTCTATGGTGTGGAGTCTTCGTGGCTTCGACGCCAGTGCTGAAGGGTGGTCAATGGGGAGCTATAGCCAGTCCAATCTTGATCACCCTCCTTCTCCTCTTTCTCAGTGGCATTCCACTTCTCGAGGTTGGTGCACACACTCATTTTCTGTGGTTTTCATTTATTATTTGCAATACCATTAAATACTTCAAGACACACACGCAAAAAGTTTATTCTACCGTGAAGTACAATCTTAATTAAGTTATAATCGTATGAGGCAAAAAAAAGCCCACAATGTCCAATTTGATGCGTACATCTTGGTGTCGTTAAAGAAGAAAGTAAGCCAACATTCTATGGTTGCCTTCAAGCAGGCATCAGCTGATAAGAAGCATGGAAGCAATCCAGAGTATCAGGCTTATAAGCATAGAACGAGGTACTGTTCGCTGAGTTCTTTTAACTGTTTGTCTGGATTTTGCGTCAGAGAAGCACCGACATGAGAGTGAATCTCGTTGTGAATATTTCAGTTTGAACAACTTTTTGCAAGAGTTTTGAGTGATGGATTGGGATTGCTTTGCGTCTTGATCAGTATCAACTTGTCAAGTTTTTGTTGTTCTGAGTCTCGAGTGTTAAGAGACATTCTCTGCGCCTCATCATCATGCCTTAACCACGTGCTGTATTTTGTTACAGCCCTCTCATTCCACTTCCACCTGCTCTTTATGGAAGCCTTCCGAAGACGTTGAAGACTGTGTTTCTCTTTGAATTTCCTCTGTACAACAAAACAAAGCCGGCTGCAGGTGAGGAGAGTCTGCTACCTGAAAGCTAAGTTTAAGGGATCATTCATGTTACATTTGTTCAGTGTCATATGTAAAGATTAGTGGTTCCTTCCACTTTCAAAGAGTTAGCCATGCTTCTTTTTTCCGGTTGTGGCAGGGTCGCTGTATTCTATTCATTCACTATCATAAGTACTGTGTTAGAAGCATTCCTTATATAATAATAACATCAATAAAGAAGGGCTGAAAATCACCTTAGGTACGATTACATGGCTTGTGAGTATCTTGTTTCTTATATATGTTGCCGACTCTGAGCTTAGATGAGGAAACTCTCGTGAGAATCGGGACAGATTAGGAGACCAGCTCACAGGCGGACATCGCGCATTGAGTTCTACATTATTTACGTGGGTTTTGTAAACTTGCTGAGCATAGTGTGCACTCCGAGGCATAGGAGTAGTTCACGACAGCGGGTATGAATGTATCCGTCTTGATAAACAAACAAACAAACAAAAACCTTCACCCCTACTTGAACTGGTCACCATCCAGCTCAATACTTGCCTTTCATAATTCTATGCTACTCGACTGATGTTTCTTTCGTGGCAAAATTCTGCACAATCTCATAGTCCGTACCCTCTTAGCTGTATTCGATGAGTGGAATATCGTTTCAGTGAATCTGCACATGCATTGATTATCACACCATGTCAGACATTTGTCAATATTGCGTCATCCTTTAAAGTTTTTCGCATCTGCAAGGATGAACTGCTATTGACATGAACTTCACAATTGTTTTACACTATCCCAGCAACCCTGGTTCTTCCAGTAACACACAACAGACACCAGGAACTAGCCTGCGCACAAGTTCATGAACCCAGAAAGCATGTCAACTCATTCACTCAAGCTTTGTTCATCTCTTGTATTCAATGGTCATGGAACTTCAAACAGTAAGCCTACGACTATCACCCGATGTCAAAGTCAACTCTTCTCCACCTCAAGCTTGAAGTCCAGGTTGGACGGCGTTGGCTGAATTTAAAAGACATAGGCAGGAGGACAGTCAAGCAACGGAGCTGTCCTGTTTGAAAAGCTTACAACCCCAAAGGCAGGAAATGCTCTTCACCTTCTTCACCTTTCCACACCATGCTCATTCTCCCCCCCCCCCCCTTTGCGTTGACTTGATTGCTAGCCCAACATGACAATGAAAACGCCGCTTTGGTGGCTGGAAAGTAGGTGGCAGAAAGCTCATCACAGTTACCAACTCTTCCAAGCTCTGTTTCATGTTGACGCCTGTGAAGCCATTAGGGTCTCCATTGTGGTGGTTTGTTTCTGAACAATGAATACTTAGCGACACCAAAGTGGTTTTAGAGCCACTTTATGCTAGAGTTTAATTCTACAAAAGTTTGTTTTACTCAAAGAGGCAAGGTTTCAATAATGAGGGAAAGGATGGTGTGAATTTTCAACTTGGATGGGTCCAAGATTGACCCAAGGCAAGCAACATATCAAGGTTTTCATTTTAGAAAGTTAGCAAGCCTTTTGTAATGGAAAGAGTCCCTTAGTGATTTACTTCGATGAAGAATATGGAACCTTAGGGGGGGGGGGGTTGATCCCCCAGTGAAGTGGGGAGGGCCCAGACGTTGACGATTGACCAGCTGCGTCAAGCCCTGACTCAGACGGGAGAGAGAGATGAAAAAACAAAAGGATGAATATCCGTGAACATGGATGAAAATAATCAACGATACATCATCATTTCCATGAAAACAGGGGTTCAACATGACTCCAATTCAGCAAACGCATGGGCCCTCTCCTCCACTGCTTTTGCACGGTAGTCTGGACGGAAGCGGCAACTGACCGATGAACAGTAGACAGGGGACAAACATCCATCTATCAATCCATCCATCCATCTCCCATTCACAAAACTCGCCGCTCCGACATCTACCAATAGTCCACTCGGAATCTACGAGATCTGAGTGACAGCATTGGGAAATCTAGGTTCTAGGACGACACTCCCAAGGCAGATCCCTTCTTGCACTAAAACCTCAAAACACAAGCTCGAGCTGTTGTATCTGGTGCATGTCGTCGCTCCCCCTCCTCCGCCTGCGTCGTTTGAGCGAGCGTTTGCAATACGGCCACTTGCGGAAGATTGTGGGGGTGTATTAGTTTTTTTTTTCGTAAATCAGCGGGTGGAGAGGAGAACCCAGTAACAAGGTTTCGTTTTTTGATTGGGCAGCAGAGGTGGGTTAGCTATGGCGGACACGGGCGCGGAGAAGAAGGTTTACACTTTGGAGGAGGTGTCGGGGCACAACCACGCCAGGGATTGCTGGCTAATCATTGGTGGGAAGGTAAGCCTCCCGTAGTTTTATTTATTTATTTTTTCTTCTTCTCGGTTTCGGTTTTGGGGTATTGGTAAGGATGGCTATTGCAAGATTCGGGACTGGCAGATCTTGTGGGGTTTAGTGAGATTGCTTGTTGATTTGCGGCTGGGTGCATTACTTCGAAGCTGCGGTGTAGTGCTGTGAACTCTGTTATTGTTTGATTCACATATAGTTTAGTACTGTGGGTCATGTAATGGACTCTCGTGTTCTCGAGTACGTAGTGCTTGACTGCACTTCTGGTGTACATCGGTCGTATTTCTTGGCTCTGGTGACAAAGTTTGGTAGTTGCTACGCCTGAAGCTGTTATAGCTTGTGTGTGTGGGCAAGCTTGCGATGTCTTTGTTTATTATATTTTGGTTAGATGCGGCTTTTACGAACCAGGTAGTTCCATCTTTTATACTAAGTACAGCGAGCGTTGCATCGTTGCATAGGAGTCGGATTGGTTAAGAATGTGGAACCGTCAGATTCATCTACCAGTCGAAAGCCCGTGGAGTCACAAGTTTGATTGTGAATTACTGATATTGAGTTGAGTGAAACGCCTAATATAATTTACCTGTAATGAGCCAGTAGATGGTCGAAACGGGTGCGTTGTTGGGATTCTACTGTGTTTCTTATCATTCCTTTTCCTTGCACGGTCGCGCACGGTAGCGATGCTGCTGCTTACTTTCTTAACTGTAGCATAATTAATGTATGAGCATCGTTGTTTTGTACGTAAAATTTTATGCTCAAATAAAACTAGTCTGGGGCAGTTGATTGAGGGGGTTTCGTTGAGATGTTCACCTTCTCATGAAAATTTAGAATATTCTCTAAGTGTTGGTACTTACAGTAATAGTTAGTTTCCTCCGATTTCTGTTATGCAATCCCAGTATTTTACTCAGACCTTTAAGTATTTTATCGAGAGCGATTGAGATTGTTTTATTATTGACTCTTCACAGTGCATGGATTGGATGTACGGTTCCTTGTTGAGGAAGAAGTAGATATTATCGCAGGTTTCTCCATGAATATTCCCCTTCTGCTAAAGGAGTGAGGTTTTTTTAATTTATTGAGCGTCCTTGTTTTTTGGGGGCAAGCAATGTTGTTTTTATTGTTCGGTTTTAGAGTCATTTTTCTAGCGGTGCATTGGGTCTCGTGATTTGTTATACGTGATCTTACGTTCCCTTGTAATTTTGCGTTACACTTATTCCCTGGCCGTGATTATGTTCTGCAATGCTGTTTTCACAAGAAGTGTCAGGTGTTAATTTTCAATTTCATCCTTGCCGAACAGGCGCCTTTCTGATGCATTAACATTAGGAGCTAGCTTTACATTGACATTCTTGATAGTAAATGGAGAACAATTACCATTACGATGTGGATATGGTAATGACACCCATGGTGATATTGTCGTGTGGTTTCAGGTTTACGATGTTACCAAATTCCTTGAAGATCATCCAGGAGGTGACGAGGTTCTGCTCTCTGCTACTGGTATGCGTTCGAAGCCCGTAATGCACTTCATTATCCGGTTCAGTGCTGGCTTGTCACGGGTTAGATGGAGGCGCTCTTTTTTAGACTTTTCACTAAATAGGACTCCAATGAATTTGATGAACTTTAAATGATATTCACATGTTACGAATTTTGTAATTAATGACTTCACCATAAGGATTTGGTGGAGGAGTAGCATAGTACATGTGAATATCATTGCTGTGGGTAGTGCGGCGAAAAACGTACTGTTCAAAACCATGAAGCGTAGTAACGGAAGAGAATAGCAATATGCAAATAGAGAGGCTTGTGATAGTACTGACCATTATTGATGGATTTCAGGAAAGGATGCCACCGACGACTTTGAGGATGTTGGTCACAGCACCAGTGCGAGAGCCATGATGGATGAATACCTCGTCGGTGACATTGACCCTTCTTCATTCCCTGACAAGCCCACATTTGCGCCCGCCAAGCAAGCTGCATACAACCATGACAAAAGCTCCGAATTTCTCATCAAAATATTGCAGTTTGTTGTTCCTCTTGCCATTCTTGCGCTGGCAATTGCTGTGCGATTTTTGACGAAGAATGAAGACGTCAAGAAAATCGAGTAAAAGGTTCTCTTTAATTCTCTTATTAGTTGTTTATTACATTGTTGCTGGCTGTGGAGGCATCTGGTACTTCGTGCATTAGAAGGCAAACAATACCAGAAGTTCCTTGTGCAACAGCCGGATGGTAAGGTAGGTATTGGGTAGAGATTCAGCGCTTTTCTACGTATCACGTAGGAATGTATTTACCAAAACTTACATGGAGGGGCATCAATATGACTAGTGAACGGAGGGTATGTCTTTTCCTTTTATCTGCAGTACAATAACTATTATTCGAGAGTTTTTGGGTGACCTGGTTCAGTATACTCATGAACACTGTTTACGATCAGGAGTGCGTCGTCATGCTCCCTCTACACGTGTTAATTGAAACTATTACGGTAGCATGTCCTGCTTGTAATAGGGTTACCAATGTTTTGATCAGATTGGCTATCGAGCCTATGGGTGGTCTTTCCAGCAAACATGATTATTGTTTACATAGGATAGATAAGCCAGGTCCAAGCACTGTTTCTATTTCTAACACCAACTCTCATTCATGAGCAAGAGGTGCAGGGGATTATTCATTTTTGTTTCTTCCCTCTCACTGTACCTAAACGCAAAATCTGTACATCTGTACATCTGACTGTTGACACTGCTGATTAATAGTTAAAACCTGCACTACTTTAGGAATCTTTGGTTCAGAGTAGATCTTTGACACGTTTCTTGGAGATGAACTCTGGTTTATTGTAATACTCGATCTGGGTGATAGTAGCTTAATAAAGTATGATGACTAAAACATTGAGATCAATAACTTTGAAAGGAAATAAAATACATTTGGTGCATTCTTATGCTACTTGGGCCACTTTTTAAGTTGCTACCGTGAAGTTACGAACTGTTTTGACAGAGGGTTTGGATAGTCAAAGCGGACATCATTGACTAGGTGGATAGGCATTGATTTAGCATAGAAACTAATAAATGATATACATAAGTTGTTGAAGTTTTTTAGTCAAAGAAACTAATGGTATATTTGCCAGATGGTAGAATATGTTGTAGAGATGTGGACAATAATCTGAAGAATTGTTGATTACAACAAGATCTGTAATGTTTAGAATATAAAGAGCCATCACCAGAAGCTGAAAGCCTAGAAGTTTTTGAAAGATCAAAATTGTACATATGTATTTTGCATATTGATTTATTTGTGTGTACTAAGTCTGCATTCTTTGGCTCCATTACCAATAAATTGAAGAGCTAAAAAAGAATAAAGGGTTACAATGAAGAATGTTTTTTTATGTATTATACATGAAAGTTCATAAAAGTCTAGCACATGCTTAGAAGTTATTCAAAATTAAATGAAATTAAATTGAGAAATTGTGGGGTCAGATTTAAATATTTTTTAATTATATGGTGTGACTGCAATATCTTTCACTGAGCTTTAGAATAATGTTTACCTAAGCATTGGAGTGGAAGAAGAAAAAATAATAATAAAATAAAACAAAATGTCATTTGCATTATATAATTGAGAGAACTTATGGGCTGAATGATGTGATTGTAATTGTTAGTGTTTTGTGAAAAATAAAATAAATTTGATGATGATGCAGGGATTTTATTAAACACTTTAAGTAGTGTTAGTTTATAGAACAACTAGTAGTACAGAATATATTTTTATTTGTTATTATGGTTGCAATGGTCATTTGGTAATTTTTAAAACAGAAAGTCAAATTTATATTAACTTTTTTTTTGTGACATTTGAAATCACAGCAATGTCAACTTTATTAAAAAAAAAAAAAAAAAAAAAAAAAAATTACAAGCATTTAAATGCTTTATTGATTAGTAATATTAATGGATTAAAACATTAAAAGAAGAAAAAAGAAAAAGAAAACAGTAACTATTATCACGTACTAAATAATAATACAAAAGAGATATAAAAGCAAGTGAATACAAAATTCATTGCATTTTTGTTGTAAAATAAATTATTATTTAACTCAAAATTAGTAATATATATATATATATATATATATATATACATATATAGTATAAAAGTTGAACGTAATTTGAAGACTCATGACCTTATTAAAAAAATATAGAATTTTAAAAAAAGATAATGATTTATTCTTTAAAATATATATGTATTTATAAATAAAATAGAATTATAACAAAATTTGTGTTTCATTATTTTTGGCTATCAAAAAAAATATTCATGATTGAAAAGTTAAATATAAGTGTTAAATAAAGATAAAACAACAATATTAGTAATATGTATATATATGGGAACTGCTAGTTAGACACCTCTCTTTTATTGTGTGGACACCCCCTATGCCACACTAACAATATACCATTGCTACAAGTTTTTCAATAAGCTGGACACTAATGAGTCTGAAAGACATAAAAACATCAATAAAAAAACAACAACAATTCACAACATAAAAACATCAATAATATAGAAGCTAAACATAGTAAAAAAATAAAAGGGGGTGTCCACATAACGGTTCTGCTAGGTGAACATCCTGTTTTTACTATTTGTTTTGTTTGCTTTGATTGGCTTTTGTGTATTAGCTTTGATTAGTGATACATAAGCTAATCAAAGCAAACAAAACAAATAGTAAAAAAGGGATGTATAAGTTTAAAAATTTGGAGGTTTAAAATTTGGAATATACATCCAAATTTTAACAATTTTAATAATTTTATAAAGAGTTTTTTTATTTTTTATTTTTTTAATAAATAACCTCTCTATATTGTATTGTTTGTAAAATTTAGTAATGTTCCACCTTCTTTTTTTGTTGAAGTAATATTACAATTTTGATATATATATATATATATATATATAACAAAAGTTTACTTTAAAAAATCTTAAAACCTCTTTGGTGTTCTTGATCACCACCACTTTTGTTGTTTCATAAGTTTGATTTACTATTAAATTAACAATGTGCAATTTTAAGATCATATTTTTTAATTTTTTTAATATTTTAAAATTTTATATTCAAGATAATTTATAAAAATCTTGCATGTTGCAAACTTTAATAATGTAGTTTTTAGTTGCAATTTATTTGTAGAATTTAGTAATATATCTATATAGTTTTAAAACAATTTCCAAGTGTATAAAATGTTGTTTACAGGTGATTTAATTTTTTAATTTTCTCAATTTCATTAATAATTTCAAATCTTTAGCAATTGCCACTTATGCAAATACAATAACTACTTGTAAAAATTCCATCAATTGTTATAAGAGTAAAGTCATAAGCATAGCTTTATTGTTATACCTTGCTAATAATAGAAACAATAATTGATAAAATGAAATGATAACCACCAAATGTATAAGTCGAAATACAGTAAATAAAACTATTGTTCTCAGGTGGATATTATGGTGGATACATTCCCTTTGCAAATAATTAACTATTTTTAGCAATATATTATTTTTTATTTATATAAACTTCATACATTTTTCCAAATATTGTTATTCATTTTTATTCACATATGGTATTTGTTTTTAGTATTCACAAAAACAATCATTTCTTGTAAAATTAAGCCCATTGTGACGTGATTCAAGTACACTTCTCTTTGCATCATCAACACAATGCCCACCATTTATCTTGCAATAAATCAATGTTTTGTGTCCGCTAATGCTGTAAAAAAGTTAAGATTGTAGCTTCAAAAAGATGTTTATATCCACTGAGATTGCGAATGGTTCAAGCAACACAACACAGAATCAAAGAAGTATAAAACACGGTGGATCAAAAGCAAAAGATAAATAGAGAAAAATATAAAGTAAAAGTAACTGTAGCCAAGCATGAGCTGTAGCGAGCACGTAGACATGCCGGTCTGCATAGCACCGCGGGTGGGACCCACTCGTCCCTTGCTCGGTCCGCGACTGGGTCCAGGGCCGGATTTACTGGCCACGGCAATTAAGTTTTGAACGCAAACATTTTTCATGTTGTAAGAAATCGGGCAGGAGGGGCAGG
>JAWRVF010001434.1:0-69665 GCA_036785485.1 Physcomitrellopsis africana | reverse complement strand
CACGCCTCTCCAACACACTCACGACCCGCCCTTCTACCGGGCTTGCGGATGTCCCACCTGAGCGATGTCTCCCAGCTCCGACAGGGGGTCCACGGCTGCCGACGACGTGGTGCCAATCTGCACGACATGCGCGAATCGTGCATGAGTTCCTCATCCCCAAATGCTCATCCGCGATCGTCACCAGCGACCGCGATTGTTCCCAACCGCAAACACATTCAAACACCACACACGGCTGAGCCTTACCACTCCGACAAGAAAGAACGGAATCAGGCCGGCCGCCTTGTCGGCGGCGACGCACTTCGCCACCTTGTCTGCGCACACAGCGTAGTTTGTGGACGCGTCCGTGTGGATCAGCCGCAGGTTCTTCGTCGCGATCCCCGCCAGCTGCGCGCACCAACACTTTTGTCAGCACTCTCCTCACCCCAACGCCATCACCGTCTGCAGCAAACACTCGCTCGCGTGGTCACTCCTACGCTACACTCGCCCTGCTCGGCTGCAAACCAATGTCAGCGTCGTACCTGGCTGGCCTTGTTCACGCAGGCGTGGGCTTGGTCTGACGTGTACACCGTCAACTTCCCAAGTGCCTCGGCCTCTGAGATGCCCTGTTCCGCTGCCGCTCTCCTAATTGCCCGCTTCCTCGCTGCCAGCATCACTACCAAAATTGCTTCGCAGGCCGTTCCTTGGATCACCCCTCCGCCCTTGCCTGCGCCACAACAGGGCACTCTACCACGTTACTCACAGCTCACCACCACGCGGTTGAGATTGCGACCGCCGCGCAGCCATGGCCCTCTGCCCGTCGCGACGGCGTCATGGGTCCATGACGTTGCACTCAAGCGAACGCTCACACAGCCAATTTCAGTCGCTAGATGCCGGCGCAATCGTGTGCTCACTCTACAACATCACTTGGCGGGTTCCAGCCCCCGCGAGGTGCGTCGCCGGAACATGCGCCATCCAGAGCACGCACACAAGTTCCTCACGACCTCACCGGCAGCTACACCACCAGTGTGAACGAAAACAAAATGCAGCAATGCCTGACTAGCTGGCGCGGCAGCTCGATGACACCACAACAAATGTCCACTTTCAGGGTGCGGTGAAGGTACCCGTAGACAGGAACTCGCTTGGGAGCTGCAACATCTTCGCCAGCCAGTCCATCACGATGATCTCCAATTCCGTTGCAGCTGGGGACGTGATCCAGCTGAATCCCACCACGCTCAGGCTGGCGCTCAGCATCTCGCCTAGGATGCTGGCTGTGCTGGTTTGCGACGGGTAGTACGCGAAGAAGCTGGGACTCTGCCAGTGCGTGATGCCAGGAAATATCTTGCTGTGCATGTCTGCAGCCACCCAACCACACCACCGCTTTCAGAGACCATGAAAAACCCTCCTGCTCCTGCTGAGCTCGGAACCCATTTGCACACCAACTGCCGTCACTCCCTCGCTCTCACTCGCCCACCCAGCACATGTGCAATGCGGGACGACACCACATTGATCACAGGTCCGGCGATTACCGTAAAATATGTCCTCCAGCGAGTCCTGGTCCTGCGGGGCACTCTCTGGCAGCAACTTCTTCAGGTACCCTGGCTGTAAGATCAATGCCACCACAGTCAGACAAGCAATGCCGTCGTACATTCCACCCCAGTCGCCAATCCACTGTGCACCAGTCCCTCTCACGCACCAGGGAGCGACTGCTCGAACACGCAAGCCGCTCTGCCTATCGCAGGCCCGACTCTATGTGCAGCATTTCATGGATGGTACAAACTCAGCTCGGAACTGCGATGCGGATGCTCTGCGTACCTGAACTTGACTCTGGACAGGGTAAGTCTCAAGATCGCGGAAGTAGTCGGCGATGAAGTCCACCATCTGGTGGCCCATCGCCCTGAACTCCTCCCCATCCAGAGGCTTTGTGACGACTGATCGAGCCGGTGCCAATCTCCCCATTCTAAACTCGGCTGCGACACACGCACACTGGCAAGTCTGCGATGTGAGTTTAGAGCTGGACGCTGTGTTCACAAACCGTGGAGCTGCTCTAAACTGACCGATGTGAGACCGCAGGGATCCACCCTCCCATATAGCTGACGACTCGGGACTTGGAAGAAGGCACCTGGAGCGTTCGGGCATGATTCGTCACGCAGACATGATTTTCTTGCCGCCACATATTTGCGAACTCACTCCCGGTAGCGTGGGCCTCGTTTGCAGCGAACGAAAACGAGTTGTCTTAAATAAGAAAAGAAAGTAAGTGGTTCGAAACCACTAGGTGAGTAAACGTCGCAGCGTGCGACTTTCCCGAGGCGCCTTACCTTTTGCACACACAGATTCTGCGGTATTTCAGCGCCATATTGTTTCGGGGCCCCACTCTGCTCCTGCACTTTTCATTCGGCCTGGACTAATTTTGGCACCCAATTTTGGAGACTTCAGCGAAACTTGTGTGCAAGATTACAGTGGGACTGTGACTTTGCGGTTTTGCTATCGTTGCGGAAACAGTCAACCTCACATTTTGTATGCATGCTGGAATGGAATTTGTTGTGGGGATATTCTTGTCACTATTCTCTCTACAAGTGTCTCGAGGCTTTTTGGTGAAGGAGAGGAATAGCAGCAGTTGATATTGTTCATGGTTGTGGTTGCAAGTTATCTTCTCTACTCTTCAGGGTAGAATGTTGATGTAGTTTGAAAGAATGGATTTTTTTTTGTTTTTGATTCTAAAACCCCCCTCCCCCAACAATGCATGCACTTCTTCAAACCTATTTGGTATGCAAATTTGTTTGGCTTGAAGCCAAATTTGCTTGTTGATGTTTTAGGTTTGTTTTTTTAAATCATTGTAGGCCGTCTTTCAAATAAATTCCTGTTTCTTTTCAGTCGATTGATAAGTTGATTCTTCTCTTCAAACCCTAGCAACAATTTGTCCTCTTTGACACTTCACGGCTCATTAAACTTTTATCAAAGCTCCAAATGAATTGATTTTTGTTTGGTTGGAAAGCTTACACAAGCTACTATAAGCATCTCAATTATCAAAAAGATTGAAGAGACAGTCCGACTTAGGTGGTTGAACAAAGTCTCTGCCCCTCTTCATCGGGTGGCAGCAAACCCTTTTCCACTCTCAAGCTCACAATTTTTCCTCTCCAACTCCAAATTCTATAAGAGATGTCTTGATAGAAAGCTAGCACAATTCTGCACACTCTCTTTAAATTTCAATAAGAAAGAGTCGAAATCAAACTTGCAGTGGTAGCTCAAAGTTTCTGCCCCTCTTCATCGGGTGGCAGCAAACCCTACTCTATTAAAATAAGCATAACTTTTTGTTCACAACTCCAATACAAGCAAGTGAGTAGGTTCTAAAATCCTCACAACTTGAAGAACACACCCACTAATTTTCATTACAAATTCTTCTATCTCCTCGGAGCTATCTCTCTCCAAAGTTCACTAGTCAAAACTCTCTCTCACCTTGGATCTAGCAAGAGGAGTATATCTCCCTTTCTTTCCATATTAGACTATGAGATGCCCACATGGGCAGCCAAATCCTATTGGACAAGCCCTATTCACCCCATGCTCTTCTTTCTTATCCCTCACAAGATCCATTCTACCTCAAAAGTCAAAAAAATAGGTAAAACAACCTTTACTTTTCTTCTAAATACAAAAGAGTCTATTCTAGGATAATAATAAGGTAGGAACAAAACAAATAGCCATCTTAATTCACTAATTAAGTGGCTATAATAAATCCTCTCCTTATAATATCTTCTAAAATAACCTCTAGCATTCACACATATATTAACAATAGATACAAGATTTTTAATATTTTTATACACTGCACGTAAATGTAGTACAACAACGGTTTAAGTCAATGCAAATAGTCTTTCCTTGTGTTCGAATCCCCCCTTTACAGATTTACTCTAAGTAGTATTGGTAGAGTAAGTGAGACAAACGACAACAACAATAAGCAATTACAATACGACATCCACCCCCTCCAAACCTGCACATCCTCCGGTATGTGCCATGTATTACTTCTACTCATCTTCTTGAAAGAGGTCTGAATCACCCATAGGTTCTTCTACTTCATGTCTTTCTTCCAAGTGTTGTGGTGAAATTTTTTTAAGGTCTTCTATCGTGAATTTTCCATCTCTTCTTTTGAAAGTCTTGACCCTCTTTCTGGCTACTAGGATTCTAATGATAGCTCCATCTAGCACACGTAAAGAATATGTGGTATTATTATGGACCGTGACTACCATATATGGACCAAACCATTTTTTTTCAAATTTTCTTTTTTTACTATGTTGATGTTCGAAACTATTATCATAAACTAGAATCCAATCTCCAACTTCTATAGGCTTAGGCCTTAATCAATAAGTCTTATCAAACCTTTCTTTATTTTTCAACCTTGCCTCTTTTAACCTTTCAGATGCAATTTGTAGGTCTTCAAGTAACCTTTCCAACTACTCAATTCGGAGCTCTAATAATTTTTTTCTATCAATGCCGTCTTTCCAAGATAAAAACATCCATGTAGGATATATTTCTTCAGTTGGTATTATAGGCTTTTGTCCTAACATCAACTCTATGGGTATATAACCAGTGACAGTACTGTGAGTAGTCCTATTAATCCATAAAGCAAATGGAAGTAGCTTAGGCCATTGAATTGGCTTACCTTTACATGCCTTGACCAATGCATAAATGATAGGAGGGTGACCCCTCTCACTCTTTCCATTGGCTTCGGGATTATCAGAAGTAGTCAATTTTAGCTGAATTCCATACCTACTAAAGACCTTTCTTGCTTCAACAACATCCAATTCTCCTCTATCAGTTCTCATCCTTCCAATGCTTTCATATCTGCTAAAAATATTTTCCAATATAAACCTACATATTGCTTCTGTAGTCTTGGTTCTCAATCCTCTTCCTCCAACGTAATTTGATAGTTCTTCTCTTGCCAGAATCAAATATTTTATGCCCCAAAGTCCTGATGGCATAGCTACCAAATCAATCACCCATTGAAAATGTATAGCAAGTGGATAAGTAGGATGTAGCTCGTCTCTATATCTGCCCTTAGATTGTAGCTGACACTCTGTGCATGAACTCACAAAATCTTACACATCCTTGTACAAGCCCTTCTACCAATATCTCTCCTAGATCTTGGTATAAGTGGCCCAAACTCCTCTATGTCCTATCGAGAGTGTATCATGAAATTCTTTCAAAACTTTATTCTTCGCCTCAAGGCCTCTCACCACCCTCAATGGAATTTTATCACCCCTTTTAAACCTCTTCCATAAAAATCCATCTTTAAATAAATAAGTATAAGATTGATGCCTGATATCCTTAAAAGTCTTATCTATCCAACCTTCTTGCCTCCTCATTGTACTTAAATAAATTCCAATATTCCTTAATTTATCTTCATATAAATCTTCATAGAAGATTTGAACCTCATCTCCAAAATCTACTCCATTAGTAGCAAATGAATACCCGTAGTTCCTCTCCTCTTGATATTCACCCTCTTCATGTGCCATCATGTCCTCTTCAAAGGTATATCTAATTCCAGACAACATATCTGCCACCGAGTTCTTTTTACCAATAATGTGTATCAAAACAAGATTCAATGTTTTTATATAGGCTATCCATTTCAATATAGCAATGTCTGGAGTAGTGCAGTTGATTACCATCCCAAGTAAAGGCAAACAATCTATCTCCAAAACCACTCTAGCTTTGATCAAATAATTCTTCTCAGTCTATAGAGCAGTGAGTGCTCTCCAAAGTTCTCTTTTAACTTGTGTGTATGTCCTTTGTCTTTCTATAAGAATCTTGGCTCCAAATCTTAAAGCAAATCTCTTTCCCTCTCCATCATCTTGTCTAATAGCCCATCCAATTACTATTATACTTGTATCCACTGTTACAACCTTTGGTCTCTCACATTGATAATCTACATGTCTAAGGAAAGGTGGTAAATTCAAAATCTTCTTCAGATTTTTCATAGCTACTTTTTGTTCATCTTTCCAAATAAACTTCTTATCCTTCCTTAATAATTTGTATAGTGGCTCTGAGATATGCGTGTAGTGAGGGACCGAAATATGATAGAATATACATGCACCCAAAAATCTTCTAACTTATGTAATACTTCCATATGCCTTCATTCTAGATATAGCATCAATCTTTTTTTGGATTTGATTTTCTACCATACCTGCCACACATGTGTCCCACCACCAAAATTTCACCAACTCCAAAGCTTGATTTCTCCATAGATAATGTCAAATTAATTGATTCAAGCTTCTTCAATATCTAAGCCACATCTTCAATGTGCTGCTTGACAAACTGTCTGCAACCTTTAGCATCCAAAGTTTCATCCTTAACTTCTTCTTTGCAACCCTTTATAGGTATATCATCCAAAAATGGGATGGTTTTTTCAGGTACAAATTTGTTCAATATTTAATTCATAGCATTTTGTATATGAGCCACTGAGTTGGTTGCACCTTGAGGTAAGGTACGCATCCTCATTAAACCCAAAAGAGTCTTCATAGTGGTCAAATCTCTACTTTCTTCAGCCAATTGAAACTGATCATATCCAGAATATAAATCTCTAATAGAATAGATGGCATGATCGACAAATTGTTTAGCTACTTCATCCACTATAGGACCTGATTCCACATTTTGAATAATTATCCTGTTTGGTAGTTGCATATCTTGAATGAATCTCAATGCCCCTGATTTCTTAGGTACAATGAACCATCAGTTTGAATAGGGAAAAATTGAAGGTTCAAAGATATCCATCTCCACCTTTTCTTTTAATAATTCCATCAACTTATGAAGCAAAGTTTTAGGTATAGCTTTAGGTTTTAAATCCCATGGAACATGTGGTATAGTGAAAATTACCATAGGTGCTACAATACTAGGATTCATACATCCAATTTCATTAGAAGTTAAGGCAAATGCCTTACTATGTCTAACAAGCACTTCTTGAAACATCATTCTTTCTGGTGTTGTCATGAAATCACCCCCTCCAATCTTTAGCTTAGCCAACGATTCTTGAGTAAATTGATGTCCAATTTTGTGCTTTTCTTTCAATCCTAGTTCTTTAACTGCTTGCTTGATGTGCTCCATAGTATCAGGTGGTAATTGAGTGGCCACTGGTTTCACCTTTTTAGTCACAATCTTATACTTGGTTTGCACAATAGCCTCAAGTTTTAATCCATAGCTTGTAGCAGATCCAATATATATTACCATCTTTTTCAATTCCTCATAAGCCTCCCTTGATTGTATCTCTACAATAACATCTTCATCCATCCTTATAACTAAATTTTCTATAACTTGCATCAATCCATCTTCCAACCCAGCTTCTTCTAGTATTCCAATTATAGCTTCATCATTTGAAACTAATCCCACTCTTTTTAAATTTTTCTCTTGCTTCCTTACTCTTCTCCTATTTACAAGATTTAAATCTTCAATCCTTTGAAAGCTCACAAATCCATCATCACTCAAATCTAAAATACCAAAACTCAAATTATCTACATTGGGATTTGTAGATAATCTATTTGCACCGATGTTCTCCCATGTTACAAAGGTGCCCTTTAGAAATCCATGAATCTGTATCTTGGCTCTAAAGATATTTTTCTCAACTGCTCTTTGTGCCTTTCATGAATAGGCTTCATAGTAAGGAATTATACAGTCTTTTTTCCATTACAACTATGAATCCTAGCATAATGTGAACTATCATCCAAGACTTTAGTCTCCATCTTAGCAATTGTGATATAATGTTGACCAAGTATTACCAATTATGTAGCAGAGTTTTGCACAAAGAAGTTTTCCACCACCTCCACATCTCCAATCTTGGCCTTCACAGTTGGACAAGCTCCATACAGATCGCCTTGCTCATTGTTTACAACTCTAATCACCCAGCTATAGTTGATATCAATTGGCCACTTGTTCTTCTCATACACCCGCCTGGATATGATATTAATTTTTGATCCATAATCAACCAAGGCTAAAATTAAATCTTTAGAATCTTCTAACCTCACTTGTATTTTTGTAGTAGCCCTAGCTCAATATGAAACTGAGTAGCTATCACTTTCCATCTCATCACCATCTCTTTTTGAAGAACAGATAATTCATGCTTCCTATGTAATTTTCTTTTCTTTACCAGATTTTATCGCTATTCATTTTATTTGATATCCTTCCATATCCTTGATATGATTGATTTGAGCCGTGCCCTCCATATCAACCATGTTTTCAAATCCTAATAATGTAGATTGTACAAATACTTGTCCTATTTCTTCTTCCTCATCCTCAGTCACATGAGTATCTAATGCTTCTACTATAATAGCTTCAGCTATCATTTGCCTCTTCCTCTTTATTACATCAATAATTAGCTCGTAAAAATCTTTCTTTGCAATACTAAGAGCCTCTCTTAGAGTGAACTCAATTTTGGCATCCAAAATCTTCTCCTCTAAAATATTCTTCATATCTGTTGATGTTTCATTATCAGATTGAAGTTTATAGATAAGACCTTTATCTTTGGACTTATCTACGCCATCCTTCTCCTTCTCTTTGTCCTTCTCCCACCATTCTTTTGACAATGGTGCATCGCCAAGATGGATAGAAGAAGGTATTTTCTCTGGTTTCTGCCCCTAAGAAGCTTCCTTGTTCCTTTGAGACCTCTTTTTGCTTGGAGGTTCAACAACATCTTCTTCATGAGTAGCTCTGCCTCTCTTCTCTTCAACCATAGCATCATTCAAATCATCACTCTGTTGATTCTCATTTAAAAATGCTTTGATACTAATAGCATCAACTAGATCATTCCAACCTATTATCTTCCTGATAGCTTCAGCTTCCCTGATCATGGCCTCCATAGCTGGTGGAGAAACAATCTTAATTGCACTTTGTTCAATTGTAATAGAATAAGATTGTACTCCATTTTTGTACATGACACCACCTTTGCTTGTTTGCTCATCTATCAACTTCTTTATACCTCTTTTTCTAAAGTTGGTCCTCAAAGACTCATCAAACCCTGATAGTCTTATCCTCCCTTCTTTGAAATGTACAATATTCTCTCTGATTGCAACTCTATAGCTTTCGCATTTGCCACACTTGTGGTCTGGACTATCACACCACATGCATCTTTCTACAAATCTCTTCAAACCTTTAATTGTCTTCGATGAGCTAGCCTTGTGAGATTTCTTAAGTTCACTCATTTCTACCCTAAGATCTCGTATATCCTTAACCAGTTCTTCAATGGCATCATCTTGAGCAGCCTTGTTTGTCTTCTGCAGTGGTACTGAACTTGGAATTGCAGATATTGGCTCCAATAGTGATAATGATCCCTGAGTCTTAATCTTTTGCTACTTGGCCACAAATCCTACTGTCTCTTTCATCAACCTCTAGTTATTTGTAAATCCACTCTCAGATGTCTTGTCTGCAAGATGAAAAAGTAACTTGTCCTCCAAATCTTTATCAGTTGCTTATAAAAGTAAGTCAATCTTCCTAGTGTCCAATAGTTGCCTCTCTTGCCATGATAATTGGCCAAACTTCCTTTCAAATTCTCTGATCAATTCATTTGGAGCCATCTGATTCCCTCGCCTTTGTTCAATCCACTCCAAAAATGATCTTTTGATCATCCTTTCTGAGTCTTCTTCAAAAAATTCATCCTTCAAAAGTTCCTCAAATCTATTCCACAATGTAATTCCTTCATGCAACTCTTACACCCTCTCCCTGATCTCAGGTATCACTACTAAATCAAAGGTGGTAATCATTCTTACCTCTAAAATTTGATGTACTTCTATTTCACATTTATAAACCCTGAAGAACTTAATAATGTTTCTCCCTTCAAACCTCCCAGCCTTATCTACCACTACCTGTAAGGCATTGGTAGTGCTCCTATCATTTCCTTGAGTCTGTTGTCTCTCATCCATAAATTGAGTAAATGTCCTAAATAAATCTTGAGCACCTACTCCCTCTGATAATTCAAATCCAAGATTTTGATCCTCCATCTTGGCTTGTTGAATAATTAATGCCTCAAGGCTCTCTCAATGGAAGCACCAATAATGTTGTGGTAGAGAATATTTGCCTCAAGAAAGCGCTGAGCTTCTGGCTGCAACTAAATATTCAACCAAGATTCAAAATAATAAAACCCTCAAATTTATATAAAAGTCTTTATTTTAGGGCTATTACATCCAATACATATGTATTATTTCACAAAAACACTCAACTATATCAAAATATTCTAAACCCTCATTCACCCGTAGGAGGGGAATTTTTTCCAAACTTCATCAATCTATAACTCTTAATCTAACTATTCAAATCTACTAAAATTTTACCTGAAGTACTAATATGCTCTTAAAAACTAGTAGAACAAGTTTAAACCGTTGATTGATTATTAATCTTTAGATATCGTAAAAATCCTAACAGTAGTTTCAAACCCTTATTTACAAACACCCATGTACTAAATTCTTCATATCTCACAAATCCAATGTCTAAATGCTAATAAACTTTGATGTATAGCTTTTCAGCACAAAGATTCACTTTTTTGGAAATTTTTAGACAAAAATTCGTCCAAAAACTCAAGAAATGGCAAAATCCATCACTATATACAAAACAACCTACTTACTGCCTTGGAATTTGGCATGCTGTCTTTGATTCTCAATAACTCCTTCTTTAAAACTTTAAATATAATAATTCTTTCTCATCAAATGTAGATCTCAAAACCTCCTCTCCAACCGCATCTCTCAATCTCTAGAAGCTTCCGTATAACTCCTCCAATCCTCAAAAATGTGATAGTAGGTACAAATTGCACACCTTAACTTCAAGTGCCTACTTCTCCCTTATTGAAAACTCCAAATCTCTCAATTTTTACACTGAAATTGTAGCCCAAAAAACAAGCTTTCTAACCCTAGTCTTTGATTTTCAAATGATCTCCTTGAAGTCACCAAAATCCTTATTCTTGTTGCGGGCAGCCTCCTCAAAGCCTATTGGGCATGACCATTGACCAATAGGAATGAAGAACTTCACCCCTTATCTTCATTCATCCTCACTTTGTCTTCATCCTTCTAAACAAGCCTCTTAGTAGTTTAATTCTTCTTCTGTGGACTCCAATTGCCTCTCAAGGCTTTATACTAAATATTTAGGTTCTATATAATTTAAAAGCCATTACCAAACTAAGTAAAAATCTAAGATAAATTTTCTTACACTAGCTCCCTTTCATTTATTTTACTAATTATTTTAACACACATCTAAACCTATAAATATACTATGCATTTTGAGTGAATTTTAAATATTGTAAGCAATTACAGTACGACAACATTAACCAAGTGTGCTAATTGGTCAGTTAAAAAATTTAAATAGATCAAGAAAAAAACATACAAGTTCATATTTTAAGGGGGATTTCTATGGAAGAGACCGAAATCAAACATTGGAATGCCACAACGAGCAGTATGTACCAAAGAAGATTAACAAGAATTATTCTAGGAATTTCATGATAGTTTATGGGTATGGCATAGAGGAATTTGGACTACTTTTGCTAAGTTGAAGGAACGATATTGGTGGAAGAATATGTATCGAATTGTAACTTCATTTGTAGAATCTTGTGTAGCTTGTTAAATGTATTCGAATATATGACATCGAGATGGTTTGCATCCAACATATCTTTTGGCCATTTATTTTAAATGGGTTGTGGATTTGGTGATTATACCAATGGGACTATAGCAAATGAAGTATTTAGTTTTGGCTCGTGAAGATTTATCAAACCAAGTGGAAGGCAGGGCTTTAAGGACACAGTCTATAAAAGAAATTTGCAGGTTTTTACTTGAGGATGTTATTTGCTGCTACAAATGTATAAAAAGATCACTACGGATTGTAGAGAATTAAATGCACATGAAGCTCGTGAATTCTTCAAGAGATGTGGAGTTAAATTATCATTGACTACGGCTTATAATCTAAAAAAGAATACAAAGAATAAACGTGAACATCCACCAATTGTAAAAACCTTGGTTAAAGCTTGCAATGGAAGAGTGAGAGAATGGCCTCGACTTCTACCTTATGCATTATGGGCTGATCGAACAACACATAGTTCGGTGACAGGATATATGCCAGTGGAACTCATGACAGGTCAAAAATCTATTATGCCAATTGAAGAACAAGTGTCAACTTGGAGTGTACTACCTTAGAAAGATGGATTAACAAGAGAAGAGTTATTGGCTATTAGAATTCGACAGCTTGAACAAAGATCAAAAGATGTGGAACTAGCATTAAAATGGTTACAAAAGGCAAGGCTAAAGAACAAGGCTTGGTTTGATAAACGACATCGATTGAGGCCTAAAGCAATTGAAAAAGGTGATTGGATACTTGTATATGACAATAGTTTCGATAACCAGCATAGTATCTTAAGAAAGTTTTCAAAACATTGGTTTGGATCCTATGTAGTGGTAATAGTTCAAGACAATGTCACATATTTATTGAAGGAATTGGATGGTACAAGGTTGAAGATACCTATTGCTGGGAAGCAAGTAAAGATTTTTAAAAGACAAGATGGAAAAATAAACGTGGAAGATCATGTTAAAGATATCAATGACTTTGAAGAAGACAATTATATTGAAATGAATGATGAAAAAGAACTTGGTGCAGAAAATGAAGAGATGGTATGATGCCAACTATGACATATGCTTCATTTGGCGCATACCGGAGGATGCGCAAATTCAGAGGGGGTGGATGTCATCTTGCAGCACATTTATATAGTGAAAGGTATAGATAAGAGTAATTTATATTTAATACTTGATTATCTTAGTTCAATAGGAACTTAGGATACTTAAGAAAAGGATTATGGAAGCCTCTTAGATTATTTTTTTGTTTTAATAGCTGACAGATAAAAGTTAGTTGTTAAAGTTTTGTTCTAGGCTATACAAACTCTATTACTGAATTTGAAAAGCCATAAGTTAATTAAAATAGGATAGAAAAGAAAAAAAGTTATTATGGTTGATACTAGGATTAAGTTGAGGATAGGATTTAACTTAAAAATCCTTAGAATTAGTTGAATTGATACCCAAAGAAAGACCGGGTATGAGCCGGGGTCGAAATCAAACCTCTATGGACAAAAACAAGCACCGAAGGCAAAAAAGGGAGACATTCAAATATTGGCGATTAGAATTGGATACCTAGCTTGAAAGGGATTCTAGGGGCATTTAGCTTGCGACCATAGGGTTTTGTCAGACTTAGCAATCGCTATTCAAAGTCAAGGTTTGTATGGGTGTTTTGGATTTTATATAAGACAATAATAGCTTGCATTGTTGAATGATTCATGCAATTTGTGTAGCATCTACAATTCAAAATTTGGTATTGTGTGGATTGTTGAGTGTGCTAAGTGTTTACAAAAATTTGTATTAATCTAGCAATGTAATCAAGAGATATTTGAATTTTGATACAAAGGATTGTCAGAAGTTGGCAGTTTAGGGTTGGATAGGATTCCTATGATAACTATAGATCTACTATTTGGATTAACATAAAATTTTAGTATAGTGATAGAAGACTTATAGATTGAGCTACACACCAAGTTTGAGCTGAAGTTAATGGTGAAAGAAGGAGAAATCACCACTAGAGTTTTTGCATCAATCTTCAAGTGGGCGGCTGGGTGTCATTAGTGTGCTTTTTGGGCATTTTCTTGCAATCTGTAAGTTGGATTGAGCTAAATTTTTTTGAGCATGTAAAAGGCTTATACCAAAATTTGTGTGCAAAATTTCACATGAAGTAGATGGTTAGATTAAAAAGTATAGCTTGTCAAAGCTCAATGATTAAGATAAGGATTTATAAGCAAAAATAAAAATTGCATAATTATAAAAGAAACGAGGTAATTTGGATATATGTATGGTTGATGTTACTAAAAGGAGTGTTTTTAAACACTTTTGAATTGAAGTTTGAATTATATTCTTCAT
Organism: Physcomitrellopsis africana; assembly: GCA_036785485.1. NCBI lineage: Eukaryota > Viridiplantae > Streptophyta > Bryopsida > Funariales > Funariaceae > Physcomitrellopsis > Physcomitrellopsis africana. Next base: position 55,788 of record JAWRVF010001434.1, on the reverse strand, counting down.
GCATGGATGAAATCTATTAGGATTTCTTGATTATTTACAAACATTACTTTACCTTCTACAGCCAGGTGCCTGGTGCATTCCTGAACAAGAGAACATGTAATACGACAACATTGTCGCGTTATAAATTAGAACATAGTATAAAAGACATAAAAGAATGTATTAAAATAAAAAGATTAAGATTAGGAGAGGAAAGGATGAAAGATAGAAGGAATTGTGGTTGATTCTTTTTTATCTCTAATCTAATTTAAGTTTTTTTTTTTACTTGTTAGATTTTCTTCTATTTATCTTAAATCTACTTTACCTTTATTTTCTTCTCTTTTAGATATAAACTTATATGTTATAGGAAGAATGGAAATTCATCTTGAAAAGTGAAAATTCTTCAAGTTAGTTAAAGGAAAAAGATTGAAGAGGTAGAAAGACATGGATTGAGAGATCTTTTTGATGAAGAAGATAAAGAAGACCAGGTAGAGTTGACAAGGGAGGAGTGAAGATGTAAAAAGAAAGAACAATAGATTAAGAGGAGGGAAGTATAGGAGAGCAAGAGGGAGGTTTTTTTTATGTATAGAGAGAGTTAGAAGACAAATTTGAGAATGAGATTTGGTAGACATAATCTATGTAAGTTAAGAAAGAGATAAGTATAAGTTTGACACTTATTTATTTTATAAATAAAATGTTATGCTCTTTCAAAATGACAAGGGTCTATTTCCAGATTTACAAAGTTTGAGAGAGCATATCTTTGTGATTAGAGCAATATTTTGAGCAAAATTTATTGGAGTTTGTAGATATATATAACTCTATTAAATTGTATAAAAAATTGATTGTCATTGGAGTTATATTTGAATTATGAAAAAAATTGTGGTCAGATCTAGAGTTGTTAGAAGGAAAATATAAAGAAGAAGGATAAAACCTATAACTCAAGTTTGGAGAGGATTTTTGGAGCAATAATTAGAAGAAATTTATAACATAAGACAAGCTATAAGCCTACCAAATTTCAGCACTTAGGTCTTCTTTAATGAAGAGCAATAAAGGTGTGAAGCAAAGGAGGTCTAGAATTAAAGGCTGCAAGGAGGGATAACTTTGACAACGTGGTTTTCTTTAATCATAGTAGTTATGATCAAATTTTTTTAGGATTTGCTTTCTTACTTCCTTAAGTGTCTTGTATCTAAATTTTTCTTTAATTGATGTCATATCCTAGGATTGATGAGCAAAATTGAGGGCAAGTCTTCAAAGGCAAAAAATATTAGGGTTGATAAAATATGTTTTTTATGTAAATTCTTCATTATTATGAATTTTTATGGATCTCAACTTGCACTTGAGAAATTAGAGGTACAAAAGACTCAGTGTTTCTTAGGGCTAAGATTCTCACCATGACAACGTAGGCATAGATTCTTTTGGTGGCATAATGGACTTTTGACGTAATATTAATTCAACCGGCATATGTCATGTTACTATATTATGGGTGGTTCTATTGGCCCATAAAGCAAATGGTTGTAATCTTGGCCATTCTTTTGAATTGCCATTACAAGTTTTAACTAATACATGCATGATTGGTAGATGGCCCCTTTCACTCTTCCTATTTGCTTTTGGATTATATGCAATGGCTAATTTTAGCTTCATTCCATAACTTTCAAAAAAGCTTCTAGCTTCAACAGCATCTAATTTCCCTGTGTTTGCCCTCATTCTTCCAATACATCTACAGCGGCTAAAGATATCCTTAAGGATAAATTGACATATTTCAGTTTGTTTAGATCTTAAAGCTATGCCTTCAATATAATTTGATAGTTCTTCTCGTACTAGAACCAAATATTTCATATTCCATAATCCAATTGGCATAGCTACCAAATCAATCACCCATTGGAGTAAATGGAAAGAGGGTAAGTTGGGTGAAGTTCATCACAATATTTGATTTTGGATTGAAGTTGGCAAAGGCATGATCCCACAAAATTCTCTACATCTTTATAAAGACTCTTCCACCAATATTGCTCCTTGATCTTTGTATATATAACTCAAACTCCTCAGTGCTTAGCCCAATATGAATCATTAAATTCCTTCAAATTTGAGCTTTGATGCATATATTTCCAACTACCCGCAACGGCATTCCATACTTCTTTTTTTGATTTTTTCCAAAGAAGCCCATCCCGTTGTCGTATGACGTGGCCTTCTATCTAGGAATACACTGGGTACCTAGCTGTAGAGAATTTATTTGAAACTTGATGGCAAAAATCCAACAGATAATTTGTCCTTAATAAAAAGGACAAATAATATAACAATCTCACAAAAGAAAATTTTTATATATAAACCCTCTTGTATTCAAGTAAGTTTGTACAAAAAAGGTTCAAATTTTTACAAAAACCCTTCAAAACTTTATTCACCCGCAAAGACTTATTTCTTGCTAAAATTTAGAATCCAATAATCCTTGATCCAACCATTCAATTTCTATAAAACTTAGTTCACAATGTAGATGGTCTTCTTAATTATCACCACAAGAAAGAATCAACTATAAATTCATTTCAGATCGTCTGATATTGCAAAACTTCTAGCAGGTACTTAAAACCCTAGCTCAGAGATACCCGAGCACTATTTTCCTAATATCTCACAACCCAAAATCCTAATGCCACAAATAATTTGCATATAATCTTATGACATAAACATAAATACTCTTGAAAATTTTGAGCCAAAAATATATGAAATTGCCTAAGATATAGCTCAAAATGTAACCACTATGTAAGCGGGTCACTTACTGCCCTTAAGTTTGTAAGCACTGACTTCAACTCCCAACATCTCCTTCACCCTAGCTTGGATTTTACCAAGCTATACATCAAAAATATAACCGTGAAAGTGTTCTCTGCAATCCTAGTCGCCGATCCTAGATTGCTCTTTGTATGTGTGAGTTATACTTAAAAGAGTGACAGTAGGTCCAAAATCAACACCTTAATTTTGAGTGCTTATAACTTCTTCATTAAAAGTGCAAATCACACAAAATTTGCACCTATATCAGATCCATAAATCTAAACAAATTTACTACAAATTTACATGAAGTACTAATATATACTTCACAACTATCACCACAAAATTCATCCATCCATTCATTACCGATCTTTAGATATTGCTAAAATCCTAGCAGTAGCTTTAAATCCTTATTTACAAACACTTGTGTACTAAATTCTTCACATCTCATAATTTAAAAGTCTAAATGCTATGAAATATAATAATATACCTCCTTGGAAATCTTGAGACAAAAATTCGTCCAAAAACTTAAGATATGGCAAACCCCAATACTATCAACAAAATGGCCTACTTACTGCCTTGGAATTCAATCTCTTGTCTTTGATTCCAAATAACTCCTTCTTCAAAACTCCTATTGTAGAAATTCTTCTATATCAAGTATAGAGCTTAAAATCACCTCTCTAGTTGCACCTTGCGATCTCCAAAAGCTCTCATACAACTCCTCCAATCTTCAAAAGAGTGACAGTAGGTACAATTTGTATACCCTAACTTCAAGTGCCTACTTCTCCCTCATAAAAACTCCAAATCTCTCAATTTTTACACCAAAATTATAGCCCAATAAAAAAAAAAACTTCCTAATCCTAGTCTCTATTTTTCTAATGGCCTCTTTGAAGTCGCCGAAACCCTTGTTAAGGTCGTGGGCAACCTCCTCAAAGCCTATGGGCATGATTACCGGCCAATGGAATGAAGGCCTCCATTCCTATTCTTCATCGATCTATTTTCTTACATTGTTGGTTTGGATTTTCATCCTTAGGCCCAATTTCAACTCTTAGAATATTATGCTAAATATCTAGGCTCCATATAACTTAAACACTATAGCCAAAAAAAAGAAAATAATCAAATATAGTTTCTATCAATTCTATCTAAATTAGTTTAGTAATCATTCTAGATCACACTAAAACTTATTAATATATTAAGTAATTTAGTTGGTTTTTATATATTATTACCATTTACAACACGACATCCACCCCCTCCAAACCTGCACATCCTCCAACATGTGCCAACATTCAATCTTCATCTTGTTCCATCTCTTCTTTCGATTTTTCACTCTCTTGATTTGCTTGTGGATCCGATAAATGTTCATAAAATCCTTCAATCAAAAGCCTCTCATTCCTTTTATGAAAAACCTTTACTTGTTTACCAACTATTGGTATCCGGATTAAGGTTCCATCCAATTCTCGAAGAAAATAAGTATCATTATTATGGACAATTACTACTACATATGGCCCCAACCATCTCCGAGCAAACTTCTTTTAGATACTATGCTAATGCTCAGAAATATTATCAAAAACCACTATTCAATCACCTTCTTGGATAGGCTTTAATCTCAATCACTGATTTTTATCAAATCTCTCTTTGTTATTCAGCCTTGCTGCTTTTAACCTCTCTAATGCCAATTGTTGATCCTCATGTGATCTCTCAATCTATTGGATTCAAATCTCTAGTAGCCTTTCTTTAGATACTCTATCCTCCCAAGACTGAAATAATCATGTAGAAAAAATTTCTTCTATAGGCATAATTGGCTTTTGTCCCAACATGAGTTCTATTGGCATATAGCCTGTTACTGTACTATGGGTGGTCCTATCAGCCCATAAAGCAAACGGTAATAGCTTAGGCCATTCCTTAGAGTTATCTTTACAAGCTTTAATCAAAGCCTAGGCAATTGGAGGATGCCCCCTTTTACTCTTCCTATTTGCCTTGGAGATATAAGCTGTGGTTAATTTTAATTTCACCTTATAATTTTCAAAGAATTCTTTGGCTTCAGTTGTATCAAGTTCCCTTCTATCTGCTCTCATTCTTCTAATACATTCATATCAACTGAAGATATCCTCAAGAATAAATCTACATACTTTATTTGTATGTTTTGTCTGCAAGGCTCTACCTTCAATATAGTTTGATAGTTCCTCTTGTACCAGTACCAAATATATCATTCCCCATAATCCAATTGGCATAGCTACCAGATCAATCACCCATTAAAAATGAATAGAAAGAGGATAGGTTGGATGAAGTTCATCACGGTACCTGATTTTTTATTGGACTTGATACTTGACACATGATCCTACAAATTCTTCCACATCTTTATATAGGCCTTTCTATCAATACCGCTCCTTAATCTTTGTGTAAGTTGCCCAAACTCCTCTGTGATTAGTCGAATGAGTATCGTGGAATTTTTTAAGAATCTAACTCTTAGTAAAAGTATCTCCAACCACCCTTAATGGTATTCTATCTTTTCACTTTGATCTTTTCCAAAGATATCTATCTTGTAGGAAATATCCATAAGAACATTGTCTGATGGCTTTAAAACCTTTATCTGACCAACCTTCTTGCCTTTGTAGAGTACTCAAATAGACTCCAATATCCTTTAGCATGCCATTATATAATCCAGTCTCAAAAGACAAAATTTCTTCCACTCTTTCACTATTCAATGTAGATACATATCCCACATCTTCAATGCCATCTCCCTCATAGTCTTTTTGAACCATCATTTTTTTTACATCCACATATTAAGCCCTTGACAACATATCCGCTACTACATTTTTCTTTCTATTTGATATGAACAAAGATTGGATTAAGTGATCTAATAAAAATAATCCACCATAATATAACAATATCCGGAGTTGAACAGTTAACAATCATACTAAGTAAAGATAGGCAATCAGTCTTTAATTCAATATTAGCTCCAATCAAGTAATTCCATTCCACCTTCAAAGCTGTAACTGCACCCCACAGTTCTCTCTTCACTTGTGGATATGCCCTTTGATACTCTGTCAAAATTCTTGCTCTAAATATAATGGCAAATCTGTTTCCATTTACATCATTCTGTCCAATAGTCCAATCTATGGCAATTGGGCTTGTATCCACCATTATTATCACCAATCGGCCATCATCATAGTTCACTTATCTCAAAATTGGCGGAGATTTTAGGATCCCTTTTAAAATATCCATAGCCTCATTTTGTTCCTTGCCCCATTTGAATTTGCTTTCCTTCCTCAAAAGTTTATATAAAGGTTCCCACACATGAGCAAAATGAGGTATCTAGATTTGATAAAAAATACAAGCTCCAAGGAATCTCCTCACTTCAGTAATACTATTGCAAGCTTTCATTTTTGCAATAGCATCCACCTTTTTTTGTGTTAGGCTTTCTTCCATAGTTTTCACACAAATAGCCCACTACCACAATTTCTTCAACCCCAAATTTGGATTTGTCAATGGATAGGGTTAGATTTATCCCCTCAAGCCTCTTCAAAATCTTCTTCACATCTTCAATATGTTGTGTGATAAACTTTCTGCAACCAACTCCATCAACCGCTGCATCTTTAATTTCTTCTCTACTACCTTGATTGATATATCATCTATAAAAAGTATAGTTTTCACAAGTACAAAGTCCTTTAAAATTTGATTCATTGCATTTTGCATATATGCCACCGAATTAGTAGCACCTTGAGGCAATGTACACATCCGTACCAAATCCAAAGGTGTTTTCATTGTTGTCAAATCCTTGCTCTGTGCAACAAGTTGAAACTGATCATATTCAGAGTACAGATCTCTAATTAAATAGATGGCATGGCTTGCAAATGCCTCTGCAACCTCATCGACAATTAGACTAGATCCCTTGTTTCTGATCGTTATTCCATTAACAGGTTGCATGTCTTGAATAAATCTTAATGCCTCAGATTTCTTTGGCACTATAAACCAACGATTGGAATATGGACCCATAGAAGGTTCAAGGATCTCTATTTCCATCTTTTCTTTGAGAAATTCAATAAGTTTTGGAAGCAAAGCTCTTGGAACTGGAATGGGTTTTAAGTCCCACGGTACGTGTGGAATTGTAAAGATCACCATAGGCGCCACTACATTTGGACAGACACATCCAATTTCATTAGGCCTAGATACAAAGGCCTTTCTATATTTAGAAAGTATTTTAAAGAATAAGTTCTTCTCGAGTTCAATTAGAAACTCATCTCTTTCAATCTTTAACTTCCCTAGTGTTTCTTCCATAAACTGATGTCCAATTCCTTCATAGCTCCTTAATCTTGGTTCAATTTTAGACTGCTTGATATGATCCTTCAAATCCTCTGGTAGTTGAGTTGCCACCGGCTTCACTTTCTTTGCTATTGACTTATACTTGGCATCCACCCTGGCTTCAATTTTCTATCTATAAACTTCAATCCTTTCATCTCTATCTTCCATGAATTGTTGTATTTCATCATAAACACAGTGATCATGGATTCCAACCATGACATTGCTGCCATCTACTTTCTCAACCAGCTCATCTATTCTTTCCAATTGTTGCTAAAGATCAACCAAAAATCCAACACATTCTACTATTTCAGAAATAGTTTCATCCTCCAAATTCATGTCTATTTTTTTGTATGTCTTTTCCATTTTTCTTATGTTGGCTCTATATCTAAAAGCCATTACACTCACACTTTTGAAATCCAAAACACAGTTGTCAGTCAAATTCAAAACTTTATACCTGTCATTATGTACATTGGGGAATGCCACTGTGAACGGAATACTTGCACCTGCAGACCCCTATCTTCAACACGTTGTTGTACTGTAACTACTTACAGTATGTAAAAACTAGTTAAAATATATTATATATTTATGAATCTAGATGTGTGTTAGAATGGTTAGTAAGTTAAGTTAAAAATGGTTGATAGAAGAAACTTTATTTTATTTTATTTTACTTATTTTAGTTATGATATTTAAAAATTATAAGATCTAAATGTTTAGTATGAAGCCTTGAGAGAAGGTGGGGACTTAAGGATGAAAATTTAAGCTAGTAAGAGGCTAATTGGAAGGAATGAAATCAAGCCATGGTCGGATGAAGGCAAGGAATAGGGAACTTCATCCCTATTGGTCGAATACCATGCCCAATGGGCTTTGAGGAGGCTATCCGCGACCTTAACAAGGAGTTTTCGGCAACTTCAAAGGGGGGATTTACAATTTCAGAGGTAGGGTTGTAAAGTTTAGGGTTTTGGGTATAGTTTAAGAGGAAATTTTAGGCGATTTGGAGTTAGGGTGAAGAAGATATACTTGTTCAAAGTTAAAGAGTGGATTTCATACATATTGTCACTCTTTTGGGATTTCGCGGAGTTGTACGGAGGCTTTTGGAGATCGGACGGTGCGGTTGAGAAGATGATTTCAAGATCTACATTTATTACGAAGGAATTCTTAAGTTTTGAGTTTAGACAAAGGAGATATGAAGAGTTGAAGACAGCACATCCAATTCCAAGGCAGTAAGCATGCTGTGTTGTTAATAGTTATGCTTTGAGCCATAACTTAAGTTTTCAAACGAAATTTTGGCTCAAACTTCTTGGAGAATGTGAAATTTTGTGTTAAGAAGCTATACATACAAATTTCATGGAATTTGAGCTTATAGTTTGTGAGATATGAAGAAATTTGTATGCAGGTGTATAAAGACAAGGGTTTGAAGCGACTGTTAGGATTTTCAAGATATCGTAAGTTCTGTAATGAATTTGCAGTTGAAAATTGTTGTAGAGGTTGATAAGAATACATCAGTACTTTATGTAAAATTTTACCATGTTTGGACGGTCGGATCAGGAGATATGAGATGTTGAAGTTTGAAAAAATTTCCACATAAAGATATATAAGGTTTTAGAGGATTTTATCATACTTTGGATGTTGTTAGTTACTTGAGGCTTATGTATTTGATGTAATTTCTCAAAAAAAAAAGAAAAAAATATATATATAAACTTTGAGTTTTCCTCATTTTTTTGAAGCTTGATTGAGAAATTGGTGACAGCTAGAAGCCCTGCGCTTTCTGAAGGCAAATTCTCTCTACCCCGACAACGTGCTTCTCAAAAATCTTGAAACACCTCTTTAGTATTAAGAGGTGCCTCCCGTAATTGATCTCTATGCCTTTCATTTTTTGGCTTCACCGTAAGAAATTGCACTGAGTTTCTTCTATCAGAGCTTCGAATCCTTGCATAATGAGATCCATCATCCAATATCCTCGTCTCCATCCTCGAAGCTATAATATAAGGGTATCCAAGAATGATTGAGTATGTGCTACAAGCTTGCACAAAGAAATTTTGATCCACTTCCACATTACCAATCTTAGTTCTTACCGCAGGATATGTACCAAAGAGCCCTCTTTTTTCATTATTGGCTGCCCTCAGCATCCAACCATGACCGATATCAATGGGCCATTTTTCCCTCTCATAAATCTGCTTGGACATGATATTGATTTCTGATCCATGGTCTACAAGAGCCAATATGGTTTCATCCAAATTTCCAAGTTTAACCCAAGTTTCTGTAGTGGCCCTTGCCTAATATGGATGAGCATATCCTATCTTCCCTTCATTCATATTCTCATCACCAACAGCAAAAAGGCATGCATTTACTACTGCTTCCTCTATATAGCTCCCTTCATTTCTTTCTATTATCATGTTGATATGCCCTTCATTTTTACAACCATTCATATTCTTTTGAATTTTCTCCTCTTCATTCTCATCTATAGATTTTTCCAAATTTGTTTGAAATTTAGAAAAAAACATACCCAAGACTTCAATCTCCAAATCTTCAGTCATATCATCTTTCCAGCTCTCTTCCTATTGCTCTTTAATTTTATAAAGTTTGGTTTTGTTCTCTTTAGTCTGACCTCCATTAGTTTTTGGATCACACATGGTAGAGAACACTTGTCCAATCTCATTCTCTTCTACTTCGGTCATACAATTGTCTATTGCACTAGAGATAACCGTTTCAATAGTCAGTTGACGTTTTTTTTTTATAACATCGATTATCAGTTCATAAAAATCCTTCTTTGCAATTTCCAAGGCTTTCTTCAAAATAAATTCTATCTTGGCATCTAGAATTTGTTCTACTAAAATGTCTTTCATGTCTATTGAAGATTCAATGTCCGATCAAAGTTTATAAGCCATTTAAGCTACGCTCTTACGTCTCTTCATAAACTTCTTGGCGCCTGTAACTTTTCTCCATTCTCCTTTGCGACATAGTTCGAATTTTGAAGTTAGGAATTATTACACAGGATGCGGTTGAAAGTTTTTTCTTCTTTCTTCCACTTCCTGTTGTCTTTGTTGTGGGCTACCTCTCTTTATATTTCTTCTCCTCTTCACTTTCACACATACATCTTGGATATCATCCTTTCTATGCTCCCCTTCAAATTAGGCGTGGATGCTAGCTACATCCACTAGATCATTTAATCTAATTTTTTGCCTAATAACTTGAGCCCCTTGTATCATAGCCTATCGATTTATTATAGATAGAATTTCAATATTGTTTTGCCATGCTATGATCTGATAGGCATCGACATTACCTAATTCTTGGGCTTTGGACTTCACTATTTGATCCTCCATCAATCGTTGCATTCCACCTTTGCCAAAATTGGTATCCAAAAGAGAATTTGTAGCCGCATCTCTGATCCTTCCCTCTTTGAAAGTTATCGTGCCATTCTTCAAAGCCCCAACATATTCTGTATAATTATTCCTACTGCGGCATGTATCATTGCACTAGATGCACCTCATCACATAGTTCTTTGATGGCTGTGATGGCTATGATGGTCCACTCCCTTGATTTCTCTTCAATTCACTCATTTTAACCCTTAGATCTTTTATTCCCTTTATCAATTCCTTCAGTGTGTTATCATCCATAATTTTGCTCTTTTTAGAGACCATAGATGGTACCGCTCGTTTTAATGGCACACTTAGAACTAATAAAGCAACCGATTCTTTAAGTTTCCTTACCGGTGTGGCTTCAGTATAGATTCCAACTCTCTGGAGATTCCTTGGCGTAACACTTGCCAATAGGATGCCGGACTCTTATATTCTCGGTGCCAATCACTTTAATAGCTCAGATTTTAGTAAAAGGGCCTATCTTCTAACCTCATACATAAGCTTTAATTCATTAGCACCGTGTATGACTTATTTTTAGATGCAAATGTTATTCTCATCTTTTCAGGTCGGAAGGCTCGTTTGGCTATCACAGCAACTTCAAGTCGTTGTTCAATCAACAAAAAACTCTTTGTTATTCTCTCTATATCTTCATCAAAAAATTCATCTTGCATCTGTTCTTCAAACTTGGACCATGTAACTGGTGCAATACTTGTCCTCAAATGACACATCTGATCTCAAATTTCAGGAACAACAGCTAGATCAAAGGTTTCAAGGATTTGAACCTCCGGAACTTGATGTATCTCCATCTCATATACATAAATTCGAAGGAATTTGGTGGCAACTTTACCATCAAACTTGTCCATCTTATCAATGACGCCTCGTAATGCCTTCGTAGCTCCACTGCCATCTGTATTTGCGCTTTGTTGCTCCATAAGCATCGTAACAGCTCGTAAAAAATCCATTAGTCTTCCAATTCTAACTCCTTCATCTGAATTTTTTCTAGATTTTACATCCTCCATCTTTTCTTGTTGAGAAATTAATGCCTTGAGGCTCTCTCTTTCGTTGGGCGCTATTAATGTTGTGGCTGGAAAGATGCTCAAGAGAGAATGAGAACTTTATTTCTATTACTCAGCAAGATAGATATATTAAATCTAAATTTATCACAAAATATTTATTCATACAAGGGCTATTACTGCCTTGATACATAGCGCAATTCTTGAACCCTCAAGAACAAAAATCACTCTAAACCCCTCAGAACTTACATAAGAGTTTTTGAACTTCAATAATCAGCAAGTTTTTAGGTACAACTATCGAATCTACTGAGTTTGATGCTAATATATTAACAATTTAAACCATGATTCAATTTTGATCTTTGATTCATGTCTTTGGTAACTTTAAGCCTTGTTTATAAACACCCATGTACTAAATTCTTTCTCTAAATTTAAAATTAGAATATATGAAACTTTAATATATAGCTTTTTAATATAATAATATACTTTTTTAGAAATTTTGAGATAAAAATTCGTCCAAAAATTTAAAATATGGTAAACCCCATCACTATCAACAAAACAGCCTACTTACTGCCTTGGAATTCAATCTGCTGTCTTTGACTCCAAATAATTCTTTTTTCAAAACTCCTATTATAAAAATTCTTCTATATTAAGTGTAGAGCTTGAAATCACCTCTTAAGTTGCACCTTGCGATCTCCAAAAGCTATCATACAACTCCTCCAATCTTCAAAAGAGTGACAATAGGTACAATTTGTATATCCTAACTTCAAGCGCCTAATTCTCCCTCATAAAAGTTTCAAATCTCTCAATTTTTACACCAAAATTGTAGGCTAAAAAAAAAAAACTAATTCTAATCTCTATTTCAATCTTGATCCCAAATCTTTCAAAAAATTTCCTTGCCTCATATGTATCTAATTCTCCACGATCAACAGTAATTTTTTCAATACATCCGTATCTACAAATCACATCCTCTAGTAAAAATCTACAAATTCTTTCAGTGGATTTTATTTGTAGAGCTCTTTCCTCCACCTCGTTGGATAAATCTTCATGTGCTAAAACCAAGTATTACTCCAATTAAATATGAAGTTCACCCATCCGTTTATAATGTGCTAGGATATATGGGATGCAATAAATTATATAAATCACGGGCCATTTAGCGAGTTGTTGTTTCCGGCTTTTCTTTTGTCTTTTATTACTTCCAATATTTTCTTTAAAACTTGTTTAAAGGTGGCAGCCGTCATCTATGATGAGTCCATAAGTATCATAGATTCTTGAATCGATTATTCTTGTTTCTTACAAATTCCTCTTTATGGTATATCACTGTCTCTTTTACATTGCTTCTATAAGTATCCATCTCGTAAAAGGTAATTGTAGGCTTTCCGCCTATTTTCCTTGAAATAAATATCATTCCATCATAGTTGCCTTCATAGCCTGCTCAAATAATATCCAATATCTAACCATTTTCTTTCACATAGTTCATCCATGAATAGTTTTGGATACTCTTTCTTTCTTTGTTGTATTCAAGAATAGAAGGTAATACCTACATCTTTCGTATCATCAATCAAATCTTTTTCTTATTCATATCTAGCCCGAGATAGTATATCCGCTACTGGATTATTTTTGCCTATTATGTGCTTGAATTCAAGATTTAAAGACTTAATATATGCAATCTACCTCAGCATAGCAATATCAGGGATATTACAATTGGTGATCATTCTCAATAGTGGCAAACAATCTATTTCCACTATCATTGATGCTCCTATTAAATAATCTCTATCAGTTTTCATGGTTGTCACTACCCCCCATAATTCTCATTTTACTTGCGGATAGCACCTTTGTCTTTCATTTAATACCTTGGCTCCAAATCATATAGCAAATCAATTTTCTTCTTCATCATCCTGTCCCAATGCTTAACCAATAGCTATTGGACTAGTATCAACTATAAGTATCACTGGTTTTCTATTCTCATAATTTACTCTACGTAGCACAAGTGGAGAAGACAATGATTGCTTCAACCTTTACATTGCTTCTATATGTATCCTCTCCCATTTAAACCTCTTCCCTTTTCGTAGCAGACCATAGAGGAGATCTGCTATATGCGCATAATGTGGAATCCATATATAATAAAATATACAAGCTCCCAAAAATCTCCATACTTTTATTTGTGAGCTACAAACTTCCTTCATCCATTGTATTGCATCCACTTTAATAGGGTCTGGTTTATGACCAAACCATCCACATAAATGCTCCACAATAACAACCTCTTGAACGCCAAAAGTTGATTTAGCTCCTGATAAGGTCAAGTGGACTTCTTCAAGCCATGATAAAATCTTATCACAATCCAAAATATGACTAGATACAAATTTATGACACCCCCTCTGATCCATTATTTCTTCTTTTCATTCTTATATAACCTTTTTATTGGAATATCATTCAAGAAAGGCATAATTTTTTCTGGAATAAAATCTTGGATCACCTTATTCATCCCATTCATCATATGAGCAATTGAGTGTATTGCTCCTTGTGGTAATGTACACATTTTCACCAGTCCTAAAGGTGTCCTCATAGTAGTGATATCCTTGCTTCCTTCCGCAAGTTGAAACTGGTCATATCCAGAATAAAGATCTCCAATAGAATAAATGGCTCTACCAGCAAATACTTCAGCAAATTCTCTAACAATTGGTTCCACTCCTATATTTCTAATGGTCATTTGATTCACTGGTTGCATATCTTAAATAAATTATAGATTTCTATTTTTCTTTAGTATTGTAAACCAACGATTAGAATATGGTGCAAATGATGGTTCTAAGATTTTCATCCATATCTTTTCTTTTAGCGGTTCTATAAGTTTGGATAGATGTGCTCTAGGTACCAAAATTGGCCTTAGATCCTATGGAACATGTGGAACTGTAAATATAACCATTGGTGCTACAATACTTGGATCCACACATCCAATTTTTGAAGGTTCAAAAGTAAAAGTTTTTCTGTGCGTCATCAACATTTTTTTGAATTCTATTTCTTTGATAGGTAGAAGAAAATCCACGGATCCCACCTTCAACTCCTTGAACGTACTTTTTGTAAACTTATGGCCAATTTGATCAAGATTTTGTAAATCCTTTTCTTTTGAAGCCTCTTGAACTTGGTAGTTTGAATCACAAGGCAATGGTGTAGCTATAGGTTTTATTTTTCTTTCTACAGTTTTGTACCTAATTTCAACTTTGACTTCATAACCTTGAAATGCTTGTATAATGGAGTAGAGCTCTCTTGAATATACTTGCACCACTTGATCTTCATCTGTTATTTTAACCTTTATAAGTTCTTCCAACATATCTTCTAAACCTATTTCCATATATATACCTATTATCTTGTCATCTTCATCAAGCACACCTACTCTTTTTAGGTCTTTTTTTTTTTTCCTCAAAATCCTTTTCTCTCATTTTTATAGATCATTAATTTGCATATGTATAGCAAATCCACTCTTAAAAATTTCAACAACTCTTGTACAAAAGGTACTTTCTTCTCCTTGCAAGAGTACCTTCTCTAATGTACCACCACATCCTCGCTGTATAGTGGTATCTTGCAAAAACCCTTAAATTCTTCATCAATTCTTGATAACGAGCTACTTCGTAGATAATTCCTATTGTGCTCCTGATTAATAGGTATTATTAAAAATTGCACTGCTCGTTTACCATCTTGGCTTTTAATGCAAATACATGCAGATCCATCATTTAATATCTTAGTTTCCATCCTTACAGTAATAATATACGATTATCCAAGAATTATTGGATAAAAAGTATTGTTCCAAATAAAAAAATTTTATTCAATAGATACATCTCTAATTTTCACCTTTACATCTAGACAAGCACCATAAAGATCTCTACGTGTGTTATTTGCTGCTCGGATCATCCAACCATATTCAGTGTCAATGGACCACCTCCCACATTTATAAATGTCTTTAGACATAATATTAATTTCAAATCCATGGTCAATAAGAGAAATTATTGGATCTGTCAAGTTCCCCACCTTCACCGAAGTTTTTGTAGTGGCTCTAGTCCAAAGCTTCTTAGAGTAATAACTAGGACCTTTGTCATCAATCTTATCTTCATCCAAAGAAAATTGATCCTTTTGATTGATACAACATTCAGCCAACTCCTACTCTTCTTCTTCTGTTAATGTTGTATCTAAAGCATTAGACATTGTTGACTCCTCTATCAATTGTCTTTTCCGTTTAATGGTGTCAACAATGAAATTCATCATGAAATTCTTTTTTTGCAATGCCTAAAATTTCACATAAAGTGAATTCAATTTTGGCATTCAACACCTTTTCTTCCAATATCCCTTTTAAATCTGTAGTTGCTTCTATATCCGATTGTAGCTTATAGGCAACAAGCTTACTCTTTTTTTTATTTGCATTGGCTTCCATCCCTTCTTTCCATTTTTTTTTTCTTAGTGATGCATCTCCAGAGTGTGATGTTGATGGCTCAACCTTAGATAGTCTACTACCTTGTAATATAGGTACTTCCTTGTTCTGTATTTTTTTTGTATCCTTTTGAAATCTCCTTTTGTTATCTGTTTCCTAGAGATTTTTTTTTGTTATATTTCTTCCCTTTTTCACATCCATCAAAACTTCATGGTGGGATTTTGCCATATAAGCATATACAGACATGGTATCAACAGGGTCATCCCATCCTGTTGCATTCCTAATTATTGTGGCTGCCTTTAGTAATTCTTGCCTTGATGTTTTTTCCTTATTTATGCTAGTGATAGCATGATTCCATAAATCCCTCGTATCTACATGTTTGTCAAAAACATCCTCCTTCTCTCTTATAACCTCGATATCATAAGTGGTAGCTTTTTTCGATGCCATAGTATGCTAAGATAAATAATTTTCTAAAACCCTTTTCATCCCTCCTTTTCCAAAGTTGGTTTTGAGGAACTCACCTGTGTCACGCAGTGCAATCTTTCTATCTTTCCATATAAATATTCCTTGTTACAAAATATCAGCGAAATCTCTACATTCCTTGCAAGAATGCTCCATACTATCGCACCAAATACATTGCTATATATATATCCTTACTTTGATGTAGGTTTGATCTCAGACGTTCTTCTTTTTTCTTCTAGCTTTGCCAATTTGATTTGTAAGTCTTTCATTCCTTTCACTAACTCCTTAATTGCTTTTTTTTGTGGTACAACTATGGACATAGGAATTGGAATAGTACTTACTGGTATAGTAAATTTTGAAACGTACCTACAAGATATTATAATTGGAGGAGGCCTAGTTTCTTTCAGCAAGTATATCCACTGCTTCAGAGATCTTCTTCCAGTCAATAGTAAGTCCATTGTCTTCTGTATTATCTTCCAATAATAATTCCAACTCCCTTTGTAACTCACTTTTGGCTGAGTGAAGAAATAGCTCTATCTTGTTATTTTCAAGTATAAGCTTTTTCACCCAAGATAGTTGAAGAAATTGCTTTTCAAATTCTCGAAATAAATTTGTTGCAACCAACCCCTTATTGGATTTTTTAACCCATTCCATAAGTGATTTTTTTGTCACCCTTTCTGCATCCTCTAATGAATACTCTTCTCTTAGTTGAAGGGTAAAATCCTCACATTTTGTTCCATGAGTTTGAATAATCCCCTTTATGTGCTCATGGAATTCAGGTACAACTGCTAGCTCAAATGTTAGAATCATCTCCTTCTCTGGTACTTTATTAAGCTCCATCTCCCGAGAATAATACTTCAAATACTTAGAGATGTTCTTTCCATTGAATTGATCTAACAACCTAACAACAGATTATAAGGCTTTGGTGGCTATAGCCTCCTTACGCTCCACTGCTTGTTGTTACTGCATATAAAGAGCAAATGCTTGAAATATTTAAGCTGTAGCTGGATCAAGCTGCATTGGTGATGCTCCAACATAGCTCGTACTACCATTTCCTTGTTCTCCAACCATAATAAAAGCCAAAATATTTCTTCAAAATTCCCCACCTTAAATGTTTCACATCAGATTCACCAATATGTCATATGACATGGCCTTCTATCTGGGAATACACTGGGTACCTGGCTATAGAGAATTTATTTGAAACTTGATGGCAAAAATCCAACAAGTAATTTATCTTTAATAAAATAGACAAATAATACAACAATCTCACAAAAGAAAAGTTTTATATATAAATCCTCTTGTATTCAAATAAGTTTGTACAAAAAGGGTTCAAATTTCTACAAAAACCCTTCAAAACTTTATTCATCTGCAAGGACTTATTTCTTGCTGAATTTTAGAGACCAATAACTCTTGATTCAAATGCCTTACCATGTCTAATAAGCATTTCTTGAAACATCATTCTTTATGGTATTATTTAGAAATCATCTCCTCCAATCTTCAACTTAGCCAATGATTCTTGAGTAAATTGATGTCCAATTTTGTGCTTTTCTCTCAATTCTAGTTCCTTGACTGCTTGCTGGATGTATTCTATAATATCAATTGGTAATTGAATGGCCAGTGATTTCACCTTTTTGGCCGCAATCTTATATTTGATTTGCACAATAGCCTCAGGTTTTAATCCATAGCTTGTAGCAGATCAAATATATGTTATCATCTTCTTCAACTCTTTATAAGCCTCTCTTGATTGTACCTCCACAATAATATTTTCATCCATTCTTATAATTAAGTTCTCTATAATTTGTATCAATCTATCTTCCAACCTAACTTCTTCTAGTATTCCAACTATAGTTTCATCATTTGAAACTAATTCCATTCATTTTAAGTTTTTTTCTAGTTTCTTTACTCTTCTCCTATTTACAGGATTTAAATCTTCAATCCTTTGAAAGATCACAAATCCATCATTACTCAAATCCAAAATACAAAAATTCAAATTATCTACATTAGGATTTGTAGATAATCTATTTACATCCATATCCCCCATCCTACAAAAGTGCCTTTTAGAAATCCAAAAATCTATTTCTTGGCTCTAAAGATATTTCTCTCACTTGCTCTTTGTACCTTTCATAAAAGGGCTTCACAGTAAAGAATTGTACAACCTTTTTTCTATCACAACTATAAATCCTGGCATAATATGAATTGTCATCCTAGACTTTAGTCTCCATCTTAGCAATTGTGATATAATGTTGACCAAGTATTATCGGATATGTAGCAGAGTTTTGCACAAAGAAGTTTTGTTCCACCTCCACATCTCCAATCTTGGCCTTCACAGTTGAACAAGCTCTATATAGATTGCCTCGCTCATTGTTTGCACCTCTAATCATCCAACCATGGTTAATATCAATTGGCCACTTATTCTTCTCATACACTTGTTTGGACATGATATTAATTTTTGATCCATAATTGTAGAATGGATAGGAATTTTATGATTTATGATACATAATTTGTAGGATTAAAAATAGACAAAAAATTGATGAATGGCCAGTTTAGAAGGCAGAATGGATGAGGAAGTTAGGAAAAGTAGTTATTATTAATTGTGTAGCAGTTAACATAGTCAAGATTAGTATAAATTGATTCAGTATGAAGGAGTCCAGGCCAGATTGTGATAGTACTGGGTCAGAATAAGCTTGGTGCTACTTCTTCTTGTTTCTTTCATAGGAGAAGGATAATAGATAGGTTCTGATTATTGTAAAGTGCAGTGCTGTAATAAAGGAAAGAATTATTTTATAATGGAAGATTGAAGGTGTATTGGTATGCTAAAATATTAGTAGAGAAATATAAGTGGGAAACTGGAAGTAGAGGATTGGAGATATTTTGTAAAGAATGAGTATGAATATAAGAAAATTATAATACATTGAATATTGAATTGAGGATGACTCACAAGAGGAAGTTTGTGGAGTTTGAATTGTGTGAAATGATTTACTGGGAATGATAGTCAAATTTGGAGTATCTTTGTGTTTGAAATATGAAATAATTATATGTTGTATTTTGAGATATCACAGTATTGCATATTATTGTCATAAAAAAAGAGACGAGAAGAGGTAGTGAATATTTAAGCTGGATTATTACTTGTAATACTTTAATTCTTAATAGAGTTATTGGTAGTATGAGAGAGATATTATAAAAGAATTACGGATGTTTTATTATATTTGGAGGCGGTTAGTTGTGTGATCCTAACAGTTTAATTCAATGCAATTAGTTTTTCTCTGTTTTCGAATCCCCCTCTATAGGTTTAGCTCCAGGCAGTATTGGAGGAATAAGCAAAACAATAGAACCATATTTTAGCACCGCTGCCAAGGATTGATAATAATATTGAGTGTTAGGAATTAACTACCAAATGTGTAGTTGAGGATGTCGCATTAAGAGGTTACAAAATTAGTCCTGGTTGGGAAGTGATACCATATAGGTAATTAAATTAGAGATGGAAAGCAATGTCAATAATAGATGATGAAAGATTATGGTTAATAAGAATGAGAACATTGCTTTGAGAAAAATACATCAATCGAAAAGAAGACAAGAGAGAGCGCAAGTAAGAAATTTGTTACAAGACGAGCAAGAACGGAAGCTAAAAAAGAAGCATCAATAGAAATAAATTAAACCATGGTTGCATGCCTGTTGGCACATCCGAGCATATGCAAAACATGAAAGATCTTTAATATTTTAGACATATGTATTGTTAAAGAAATTGCCAAGAGCACTCACGGATAATTCGGCAAATAGCCTAGTGTATCTTTTGAGCCTATTAATGGAAAGAAAATGGAGTATAAAAGAATTGGGTACTCCATTGGATACTTTTCCAATGGTGAATATAGTCAATTCTGGCAAGATTAGTTCTTTAGAAAGGCATGTATTGCTTGCCAGTAAGGGCCAATTCAGTGTGTTTCAAATTTTGTCATTTTTATTTCAACTTCAACCAATAAAATTATTTGTAGATATTAATAGTAAATTATGGAGGTCTTGGAAGTCTGAAAAAGATAATTGGGACAGGCAACGTCAATTGTAACAAGAAAGTGAATAGATGTCATGGACATATACATAGTTACCTATATGATCAGATAGAACTAGATAAAAGAAAAAAAAAGCAGGTTAATTCTATAATATCTTTAGAAAAACTTCCTAGAAACTTCATAGACACTGCTTTGGCTTTATAAGTGTCCATAGTAGACTTTTGGATTAGAAACTTGGTCAATAAGTTAGCCACATGTCGCACATGTTGGTAGCTTGAAGACCAAGCTAAATACGTGGCGAACATATAGGAAACTTGCCCTGCAAGTTCGACACGTGTCTTGCAATTTGGACACGTGTCTTGTAAATTAAATATGTGATGGAGGTCCTATAGAACATCGCCACTTAGCTCTTAGGTAGATAGTATAAATAGAGACAAGAGTGAAGCCTTCTTCACTCTTGTCAACTCCTTTCTTGTTTCCAATCTAGTTCAAGAGTCTCTAGTTTTTTTGTCTTTTGGCATTAGCCATTCCAGTTTCTTTTAAATATATATACTTCTTTATATTTATTTCTTTGAGAGAGGTCTCACTTGTTTATTTGACTTCATCTAGTTATTGTCCTTGACAGATTGACAAGAGTACACATACAATATCAGAGTTTTGTCTTTTCTTGATTAAGAATAGATTATCCTTTTCTCTTGATAAGACATAAGCATATTAGAAGTAGTGGAGTACCCACTTCTAAACTGATATTGTTTCTAGAATTTTTTTTTTTTTTGAGTGTGTGTTTTGTATTTCTTGAAGTAAGAGTAGACATCTTCTTTTCTATTATATTATCATAGCAGAGCTTGCGGAAATGAAGAGTGCAATGGCACAAATGTAAGAGCAAATGAGAGAACTAATGCTTGCAATGCATCAACTCACTTTACCACCACAAGGAACATCAAGATTAGCAGGAAGTGAAGATGTAGAGATGGTTGGAGCTACATCAATATCTACACCAAACCATGCTACCTCACCGATGATGGAACACCGTTCAAACGTTAGAGAACCAAAAATCAGTTTGCCTGAGAAGTTTGATGGCACAAGATCTAAGTTTCGAGGATTCATCAATTAGGTACAACTGGTAATCGAACTTCAACCTCAGAGTTATCCTACGCAAGGATCTCAAGTTAGGTTTATTGGAACGTTACTTTCGGGTCCTGCTTATCATGGTTTTCATCTTTTCTTGAACGACGTTGTCGGATAGAGAGAATTTGCCTTGGAAAAATGCCGGGTTCCTAGCTGCTACTAGAACTTGCAGGGAACATGAGAGGAAGCCGTGCAAGTATGTTCTATACTTGCACAATATTTCTTCAAGCTTTCAAGTTATACTTGTATTATACTTGTATAAGTCTTGTACAAATATAAAGTATAAATACTTGAATAATACTTATACAAATACTTGTATAAATACTTGTATAAATCCTTGGTATAACATTTGTACAAATACTTATATAAATCCTTGGTATAATACTTGTACAAATACTTGTACAAATATTATGTATAATACTTATAGAATACTTATAGAATACTTGTATAAATACAAGTATATATACTTGTATAAAAAGTATAAGCAAAGTATGTATGTATTCAAGTATACCTCAAAATACAACCGCATATGAGGAATACAAGTTATACAACAAATTGAAACTAAATAAATCACGAAAAATTCATCCAAAGGTCGAATCAAGCGTGCTTATAGCCTATGGAAAGCCAATAATCCATTGTAAAACATATCAAAATTTCACAAATAGATGACTTACCATTTAAAAGTTATGGCTAAAAGAAGTAGGCGCTAAAATTTCCAAGCAAATGCAAAGGCAGCAAAGCTCCTCTTCACTTCAGCCTTTGTTGTGATCACTTCCCTTCTCCAAATTGGACATGCAATAGCTTTTTAGAAAGCTCACTCCATCATCTAACTTGTTCTAAAATTTCGCATGCATGCCTCTCAAACTCCAGATTTTGTAGCTAGTCGATTCTACTCTTCAAACCCTAGCAACAATTTTCCCTCTTTGACACTTCACGGCTCATAAAACTTTCATCAAAGCTCCAAATGTATTGATTTTTGTTTTTTTGGAAAGCTTACACAAGCTACTATAAGCACCTTAAATATCAAAAAGATTGAAGAGACTGTCCGACTTGGGTGGTTGAACAAAGTCTCTGCCCCTCTTCGTCGGGTGGCAGCAAACCCTTTCCCACTCTCAAGCTCACAACTTTTGCTCTCCAACTCCAAATGCTACAAGAGATGTCTTGATAGAAAGCTAGCAAAATTTTCCACACTCTCTATAAATTTCACGAAGAAAGAGTTGAAATCAAACTTGCAGTGGCAGCTCGAAGTTTCTGCCCCTCTTCATCGGGTGGCAGCAAACCTCACTCTACTAAAACAAGCATAACCTTTTGTTCACAACTCCAATACAAGCAAGTGAGTAGGTTCTAGAATCCTCACAACTCGAAGAACACACCCACCAATTTTCACTACAAACACTTCTATCTCCTCGGAGCTATCTCTCTCCAAAGTTCACTATCCAAAACTGCCTCCCCTCTCGGTCTAACAAGAGGAGTATATCTCCCTTTCTTTCTATATTAGACTATGAGACGCCCACATGGGCAGCCAAATCCTATTGGATGGGCCTTATTCACCCCATGCTCTTCTTTCTTACCCTTCATAAGGTCCATTCTATCTCAAAAGTCAACAAGAAAGATAAAACAACTTTTACCTTTCTTCTAATTACAAAAAAGTCTATTCTAGGATATAAATAAGGTAGGAACAAAACAAATAGCCATCTTAATTCACTAACTAAGTGGCTATAATAAATCCTCTCCTTATAATATCTTCTAAAATAACCTCTAACACTCACGCATATATTAACAATAGATACAAGATTTTTCATATTTTTATACACTGCACGTAAATGCAGTATGACAACGTGATCCAATATTAGATAATTTGGAGGTATTTTTTGCGGAATTTCGATCAATGTATGGAGAACATGATACAATTCGTGTTGAAACCAACAAGATTCGCATCCTACGACAAGACAATTGATCAGTATCATTATACGCTTCACAATTTCGACAACTAGCGATCGGCATCAAGTAGGACGATGCTGCACTCATCAGTCAATTTTTCTACGGATTACAATATGAGGTAAAAAAGTTAATGCTCAATTTATCCGATCCTCAGACATTGAGTCAAGCAATTGATTTTGTTGTGAAGTGTGACAATCGACTTTTTGAGTTTCAATCTGAGAGTCGTACAAGGAAGCCTCAACGTCATTATTCAATGGCAACATCAACATCCTCACAAAACGTACATTTGGAAGTAGAAGACATGCAAATTGATACGGTACGTTTTAAACCTCTTACTGAACAAGAAAAGATTTGTCGTCGTCAAGAAGGATTATGTTTATATTGTGGAGAACCTAAGCACACTGCTCAACATTGTCCAAAAAAACGTCGCAACTACAAAATGAAGAGTACGGCTATCAAAGAAGACAATATGTCGGAAAACGAATTTGTCTAGCTATAATAGGGACCATGCAGTTGGAACCTTGTACAATTCCCAGTAAAGATCCTATTCTCTCCTCAGAACCCTCTCCTTGTTTTATGATAGATGTATATTTAGGACCAAAAAATTACAGAGCCCCTGCTTTATTAGATTCAGGAGCCTCAGCATGTTTTCTAGATGAACAATTTGTTAAGAATCGTAAAATATCTTTACTACAGAAACCTAAACCCGTACATGTAGAAGTCATAGATGGTCGCCCATTGTCCTCAAGAAATGTCACTCATGAAACCCGTTGTCGTACTGCATTTACGTGCAATGTATAAAAATATGAAAAGTCTTGTATCTATTGTTAATATATGTGTGAGTGCTAGAGGTTATTTTAGAAGATATTATAAGGAGAGGATTTATTATAGCCACTTAATTAGTGAATTAAGATGGCTATTTGTTTTGTTCTTACCTTATTTATATCCTAGAATAGACTCTTTTGTAATTAGAAGAAAGGTAAAGGTTGTTTACCTTTCTTGTTGACTTTTGAGGTAGAATGGACCTTATGAAGGGTAAGAAAGAAGAGCATGGGGTGAATAAGGCCCATCCAATAGGATTTGGCTGCCCATGTGGGCGTCTCATAGTCTAATATAGAAAGAAAGGGAGATATACTCCTCTTGTTAGACCGAGAGGAGAAGAGTTTTTGAATAGTGAAATTTGGAGAGAGATAGCTCCGACGAGATAGAAGTGTTTGTAGTGAAAATTGGTAGGTGTGTTCTTCGAGTTGTAAGGATTCTAGAACCTACTCACTTGCTTGTATTGGAGTTGTGAACAAAAAGTTATGCTTGTTTTAGTAGAGTGAGGTTTGCTGCCACCTGACGAAGAGGTGCAGAAACTTCGAGCTGCTACTGCAAGTTTGATTTCAACTCTTTCTTAGTGAAATTTATAGAGAGTGTGGAAGATTGTGCTAGCTATCTATCAAGACATCTCTTGTAGCATTTGGAGTTGGAGAGCAAAAGTTGTGAGCTTGAGAGTGGGAAAGGGTTTGCTGCCACCCGACGAAGAGGGGCAGAGACTTTGTTCAACCACCCAAGTCGGACAGTCTCTTCAATCCTTTTGATATTTTAAGTGCTTGTAGTAGCTTGTGTAAGCTTTCCACAAAAACAAAAATCAATACCTTTGGAGCTTTGATGAAAGTTTTATGAGCCGTGAAGTGTCAAAGAGGGCAAATTGTTGCTAGGGTTTGAAGAGTAGAATCAACTAGCTACAAAATCTGGAGTTTGAGAGGCATGCATGCGAAATTTTAGAACAAGTTAGATGATGGAGTGAGCTTTCTAAAAAGCTATTGCATGTCCAATTTGGAGAAGGGAAGTGATCACAACAAAGGCTGAAGTGAAGAGGAGCTTTGCTGCCTTTGCATTTGCTTGGAAATTTTAGCGCCTACTTCTTTTAGCCATAACTTTTAAATGGTAAGTCATCTATTTGTGAAATTTTAATATGTTTTACAATGGATTATTGGCTTTCCATAGGCTGTAAGCACGCTTGATTCGACCTTTGGATGAATTTTTCGTGATTTATTTAGTTTCAGTTTGTTGTATAACTTGTATTCCTCATATGCGGTTGTATTTTGAGGTATACTTGAATACATACATACTTTGCTTATACTTTTTATACAAGTATATATACTTGTATTTATACAAGTATTCTATAAGTATTCTACAAGTATTATACATAATATTTGTACAAGTATTTGTACAAGTATTATACCAAGGATTTATACAAGTAATTGTACAAGTATTATATCAAGGATTTATACAAGTATTTATACAAGTATTTGTATAAGTACTATTCAAGTATTTATACTTTATATTTATACAAGACTTGTACAAGTATAATTCAAGTATAACTTGAAAGCTTGAAGAAATATTGTGCAAGTATAGAACATACTTGCACGGCTTCCTCTCATGTTCCCTGCTAGTTCTAGTAGCAGCTAGGAACCCGGCGTTTTCTCAAGGCGAATTCTCTCTACCCGACACCGTCCTATAAAAGTAACAATAGATGGTCATAATAGCTATGTAACCTTTAACATAATTAAATCTCCGTCTAATCCAGTTATTCTAGATTTGTCATGGCTAGAAAAATATAACCTTCAAATAGATTGGAATTCTTGTAGACTTGACTTTTTTCAGGATACTATTAAACATCCTACCAATCCAATAATAAGCTACAAGCCTGGTACAGTAAAACCTGTATTTATAGGTGCAAAAGCTTTTACACATGCAGCAAAAGAAGGATCAACTTTTGCTATTTACGCAACACCCATTTCTAATAGTAGAAAGACTTCAAGTGGCATTCCAAGCCAATATCGAGACTATCAAGATGTTTTTGACAAGAAGAATGCTGATATTCTTCTGGAACATCGCCCATATGATTGTTCGATTGATGTCAAAGAGGGATCTCAGCCTCCTTTTGGACCAATCTACAATTTATCACAAAATGAGTTGGCTGAACTCAAGGAGTATATTGAAGAGAATCTGGCCAAGAACTTCATACGCCATTCCAACTCTCCTACAGGAGCCCAATTCTATTTGTGAAGAAAAAAGATGGATCATTACGAATGTGTGTGGATTATCGGGGACTTAACAAGATCACTATCAAGAACAGGTATCCACTACCTTTAATCTCTGGACTTTTTGATCAACTCAATCAAGCTAAGATTTATACAAAAATAGATCTACGAGGAGCATACAACTTGGTTCGCATTAAAGAAGGAGATGAATGGAAAATTGCATTTCGAACAAGGTATGGACATTTCGAATATAATGTTATGCCTTTTGGACTCACAAATGCACCAACTGCTTTCCAACATCTCATGAATGATGTTTTTCATGAATTCTTAGATGATTTTGTTGTCTGCTACCTAGACGACATTTTAATCTACTCTAAGAATGTAGAAGAGCACGAAACACATGTTCGTCATGTCTTACAAAAACTCAAAGAAACAAGATTGTATGCCAAGATGGAAAAGTGTGTATTTCACACTACTCAAGTTGACTTCTTAGGATATATCATCTCCAATGATGGCCTCATGATGGATCCTAAGAAAGTCAAAACAATCATGGATTAAAAGATTCCAAAAATAGTAAGGGATGTACAATGTTTTTTAGGATTTTCCAATTACTATCAAATCTTCATCAAAAACTTCTCTCAAATTGCAGCCCCACTTACACGTTTGACTTGTAAGGACAAGCTCGAGTGGAATAAAGAAGCAGAAGCATCATTTGAAGCTTTGAAGATAGCTTTTACTTCTGCACCAATCTTGTATCGCGTTGATTTTTCCAAGGCATTCTTTATGGAAACAGATGCATCAGACTTTGCTTTGGGCGCAATATTGTCACAAATGGGAATAGATGACAAATTCCATCCAGTAGCTTTCCATTCCAGGAAATTTTTGACAATAGAGATCAACTACGAAATCCACGATAAAGAACTTCTCGCAATTGTGGATTCTTTTCAAGAATGGTGTCATTATCTAGAAGGCGCTTCTAGTCCAGTCACCGTATATATGGATCACAAGAACCTCGAGTATTTCATGTCAGCACGCGTGTTGAATCGTCGTTAGGCTCGTTGGAGCATGTCTCTATCAAGATTCGAGTTCATTATTACATATCAGCCAGGAAAACAACAAGGTCTGTCCGATGCACTTTCTAGATGTTCTTATCTTGCACCAAAAGAAGGAGATGCAGCTTTTGATCAACAAAGAACAACTCTCTTGAAGCCGGAGCAATTTCATCTTCGGGCAACGAAATCAACATTAACTGTTGATTCAACTTTTCTCAAGCAAGTCCAGTTAAGTATGTCCTCAGATCCCTTTATTCATGAAATTAAGAATAATTCTTCTAAGTCTCATGATATTTCGAAGTTTGAGTTCAAGAAAAATCTACTCTATTTTGAAGGGCGCTTATATATTCTAGAAGGTGAAGCACGATTACGTATTCTTCAAGCTCATCATGACTTCCCGGCAGCAGGATATTTTGGGTACAATAAGACTCTAGAGTTGATATCTAAAAATTTTTGGTGGCCTCAAATGTCAAAGGGAGTCAAAGATTTTGTAAAAACATGTGATGTTTGTTCAAGATCAAAAACTCCTCGCCACCGAACCTACGGACTTCTTCAGCCATTACCCATTCCAGAACAACCATGGTCTTCTGTGTTTATGGATTTTATCACGGATCTTCCAAACTCAGGTTCTTATGACTCTATATTCGTGATAGTAGATCGTTTCACTGAGATGGCACATTTTATACCATGTAAAAAATCTATCACAGGCAAAGAAACACTAAGCTTTTCTTTGACAATATCTACCGCTATCATGGATTACCTAAGGATATTATATCGGATAGGGGAACTCAGTTTGTATCGAGATTTTGGAGAACGCTTTTCAAGATTCTAAAGGTGGATATAAAGCTATCTTCAGCTTTCCATCCTCAAACTGATGGACAAACGGAGCGCGTAAATCAAGTCTTGGAACAGTATTTGAGATGTATCATCAACTACCAACAAGATGATTGGACAACTCTTTTACCATTGGCAGAATTTGCTTATAATAATACGATACATTCTTCTACACAACAAACACCTTTCTTTGCCAATTATGGTTACCATCCACAACTTGATACTTTTGACTATTCGAAAGTTGACAATCCTGCGGCGGAAGACTTGGTAAATCATTTGTCAGAACTACATATAACAATGAAGGCACAATTAAAGGAAGCTCAAGAACGACAAAAGATAAACGTTGATGCGTATCGAAAGGAACAACCACAACTCAACGTGAGGGCGCATACAGAGTGGCTTATTTCGTTTAATATCAAGACTACGACCATGATAAGCCAATTTATCGTAGCTTGGAATTTTTGTATTTTGTATCAAATTAATCCAAATAGATATCGACACGCTTTACTAGAGTTTCTACAAGATCCAATCAGATTCATTGCCCTTGAACCATATAA
This sequence comes from Physcomitrellopsis africana, assembly GCA_036785485.1. NCBI lineage: Eukaryota > Viridiplantae > Streptophyta > Bryopsida > Funariales > Funariaceae > Physcomitrellopsis > Physcomitrellopsis africana. The sequence goes on along the minus strand of JAWRVF010001434.1, from coordinate 26,963 downwards.
GACAGTGAACATACCAAGAAGAAGACAAGTGCCACCTCCTCCTATAGAAGTGAACAATAATAACGAATTTGAAGTAGAAGAAGCCTTAGATTCAAGGCGGCGCCGAAATAGGTTGGAATATCTTGTTCACTGGCACGGATACGATATTAGTGAGCGCACATGGGAACCAGCAAAAAATCTGGCGAATGCAGCGAAGAAGGTGGAGACCTTTCATCAACAACATCCATCGAAACCAAGATGAAGACTTTCCCTATAAAAGAAACAAGATGTAGGCAAGATAACATTCAACTTTCTATCCTTGTTTGTAGCTTCTTTGTATTTTGTGACGCTAAGGAGATGGAGAATCAACAGCCAGCGGATTTGACTCAAGAGCCTTCATTTGCTGACCTACCGGACGAGACATTGCGACTGTCACAACCCTCAAGACGACGCAACCGAGATGAAGATCTTCAAGAACGACATGTTCTTCCTCGAATAGATGGCGAGATACAACGTGTTTGGTATCACGACCTTGGAAGAGATTCTCGATGTTTGGTGATTTTATTGGAGATAGGAACAACTCCTGACGGTGTTCCAGATGTGACATTTGAAGGAAGTTATGAAGGTCACAACAATGATCAAATAACAGGGTGGTCTTCTCGCCCTGGAATGGGACACTATCGATGGCTGAGAGGACCCATCAATTACCTTCAAAGAGAACAAAGATCAGAATATGTGGCAAATACTATTCGTCGCATCTTAGACTTTCTACACATGTAATCACCGCTCCTCGTGGAACTCGTCCTTTAAAGGGGGAGGTAATGTCACGGACATATACATAGTTACTTATATGATCAGATAGAACTAGATAAAAGAAGGTAAAAGCAAGTTAATTCCATAATATCTTTAGAGAAACTTCCTAGAAACTTCATAGACGCTGCTTTGACTTTATAAGTGTCCATAGTAGACTTTTGGATTAGAAACTTGGTCAATAAGTTAGCCACATGTCGCACATGTTGGTAGCTTGAAGACCAAGCTAAATACGTGGCGAACATATAGGAAACTTGCCCTGCAAGTTCGACACGTGTCTTGCAACTTGGACACGTGTCTTGTAAATTGGACACGTGTTGGAGGTCCTATAGAACGTTGCCACTTAGCTCTTAGGTAGATAGTATAAATAGAGACAAGAGTGAAGCCTTCTTCACTCTTGTCAACTCCTTTCTTGTTTCCAGTCTAGTTCAAGGGTCTCTAGTTTTCTTGTCTTTTGGCATTAGCCATTCCAGTTTCTTTTTAATATATATACTTCTTTATATTTATTTCTTTGAGAGAGGTCTCACTTGCTTATTTGACTTCATCCAGTTATTGTCCTTGACAGCCCAACCGGCTTCAAGGAAGTTGTCTGAGGCTTTATTAGAGATTAGGGGTTTTTTTTCAAAAGCATTCAAATATCAAAGATTAAGAGTAGTAAGTTTAGGTTTTTTGCTATGGTTTTGGTATAAAAATTGAGTGATTTGGAGTTTTTGTGAATGAAATATAAGTGCTCAAAGTCAAGGTGTTGATTTTGTATCTACTATCACTCTTTGGAGTATAACTCATGCATACGGAAAGCAATAAAGGATCGGCAATTGGGGTTGGAGAGAGCACTTTCTTGGCTAGATTTTATATATACAATTTAATAAATTCTAAGTTGGAATAGAAGAGATATTGGGAATTGAAGTCAGTACTTGCAATCTAAAGACAATAAGTGACTTGCTTAATTAGTGGTTGTGTTTTGAGCTGTATCTTATTCAATTTGATAAGGTTTTGGCTCAAAATTTTTAAGAGTGTATTTTCATGTTATAAAGCTACATACAAAATTTTGTAGTATTAAAGTTTTGGATTTTAGAGATATAAAGAAAATAGTACTTAGATGTCTAAAAACTAGGGTTTTAAGCACTTGCTAGTATTTTTGAGATATCAAACAATTGAAAGTGAATCTATAGTTGATTTTTCTTGTGATAAAGCTTAAGAATATAAATTATTCTTTTAAGAGATTTGAAAAAAATTAAATTGCTAAATCAAAAAATTTTAGATGCTAAAATTCAAGAAGAAATCAATTCTTTATAAGTGAATAAGGTATTGAAGGGTTTTGTTATAATTTGAGCATTTTGTGCAAACTAAAGGGGTTTTTGGGAGCCAAGACTTTATAGAGGTGAAAAGATGGATATATGGAATTATGATAATATTTTTGATACAAAGATGAGTTTGTAAAATGAGATTAAGGATTTTCTTAGAAATTATTAAGAATCCAACTTATCAAAAATTAGTTAGTTATGATTTGGCATAGAAAAGGGTGTTAAGGATTTTTTTACATACTATAGAAAAATCTTATGTATAAACCTACTTAAATATAAGAGGTTTTATTAATATAATATTTTTTAAATATTATTATATTTATTTATTTATTTTATTAAGGATTAATCACTTATCAGAGCTTGGCTAATAAGTTATAAGTAAATTATCTATAGCTAGATATCTAATATATTTTTAGATTAAAAATCATGCCATACGATTCAAAACTAGTTATCTTTTGTGGGGGTGTATATATAGAGGTGCATGGTACAAGGAGTGTCAATGTAGTAAAAAGAGATTATCCACCTAGCGGTTTCCAAAATAAAATATAATTATTATAGATGTTTGTATTATTCCTTCGTCAATCAATTTCACACCATCCTTCTCCAAGCTTTTTCTTTGTAAATAAGTTTTAGAGACTAGCATGTAATTAATTTAAAAATTATAAAAAAACTTTAATAATTTTTATTTAATCCTTAAGTTGATTAAAAAACCTTAATAATCATATTTGAAAAATAATTTGAATCAGTCCACAATGACCCTAAACTAGTAGATATTGGTAGATTGGACCTGAATATTCAAAATAATTCAAAAGGGGTTGGTGGTTTGGATCCCAACTGTAAAAGCCTGACCCACACCTGATACAAAGCACATTGCATATACCTTTGTTATTGGGTCAATTTTTTTTTTTTGAATCTCCAAAGCTGCATGAGTTTGCATAAATAACATTTCCATGTAAACATGAGTTGAACCAACGAAGGGGGTGTGCCTGAATCCGGGTAATTCGTCACGGACTAGTTAGATACCATCCGGGTATGATAAGTTGGATAAACCCTGAGCCTCGTCTCCAGTCTCGGAGCGTAGTTGCTATGGATCAATTTTGCAAATGCTCTTGAGCACAGCTCCATCGCTTGTTTGCCATCTTGTTCCGGAAGTTCTATTCCGCGGCGACTGAATTCTTCATGAGCTGCTTGTGAAGAGCATTACGGGGACCTGCTGTGCATCGAATTCCTCTTTGGCTAGGCGATACCGAGCCCTCTTCGACACACGAGCGGTCACAACTGTAGCTATAGCCATTGTAGCTATGGCTACTGCGATCGCCTGGCCTGGTGGTGCTATTAGCTGCACGAGGACGCCCTCTTTGCCTATTACGAGAATATCTTCTCTGACCTCGGCCGGTGTTGTGAAGCAATCGCGTTTGTTGCGTGTTTCAAGGATTGCGAGTGGTTGCGGAGTTGTGTTTCGTGATGTTCGGTGCGAGGCACAAATGGCTGGGAAGGAGACTCAATTGGAGAGGAGCGCGAGAATGAATAATATGGATTTGCTGATTATTGGTCCCGGAGTGTTGGGAAGTCTTCTTGGTCGACGTTGGCTCGAGGTAGGATATGGGAGTTAAGTCGAATTTTATCCGTTTTCCCCGATTGATTATGTAATGCAAGTATGAGAGCATTTGAATTTTACTTCTTCATTTCCTTTGTTTCCTGGAGTTAAGTTTCGGACATGACGGGTTCTGATTACGCTTGATTGCTCAGCCGCATTGTTTGAATCATGTTTTCGAGAATCTCAGTATTCCCCATTTTCTACATGATGATGAGAGAGATGTTGTTTGTTGATCGAGGATTCTACGGGATGAATGTTGTATAACAGTGTATTCGGTGGTACATACTGTTGTTGGAGGACAATGTTCGGTACAATTATGACACTCCTGCTGCAATGAACTGTATCAGGGATCTAACTCCAGCGCAGAACGGTGCGGTTTGAGTATCTTTGAGGTATAATGTGATGAAGGAGGCTCATTAATATCTCGTCATTGATATGATGTGCAGCAATATGAAGGGTGCAAAGTCGTTGGTCAGACAAATACAACCAACCGACACGAAGAATTACTGTCTCTCGGCATTAGTCCAATCACAAAGGATTTGCAATCTGGAGAGAAGTATCCATATGTTATATTCTGTGCTCCACCGTCTGGGAGTCAAGATTATGTAGCAGAAGTCAGGTATTAACAATTCTGACCCGAAGGTAGACCCAGATACCACTATCCTGGGCATTCTGACACCGATTTATTCCAGTTCTTGCAGTTACATGTATGGTGGTTGGAGATGTTCTGATAGCTCACCTTCTGCGCCGCTTATTCTGAATAATCGCTTATGCAGGGCAGCAGCCCAGAGGTGGGATGGCGAGGGATCGTTGTTGTTTACGTCTAGCAGCGCTGTTTATGACGTTCATGACAATGTTCTTTGTGATGAAGTAAGTGTCTTCTATTATTCTGAGGTCACCGTTTCTGCGTCAATTGTGCTCTCTTTTTCTCTAGTGTCTCACATGGTACTCATGTGCAGCTAATGTTGATGTTGTTGCTTGGTACAGTTTATGAAGTTTTCGATTCATTATCATACGATCATGGTCGGAATGAAGGAATGAGGTTTTCGGACTCATGCGTGCTTGCAAATAAACTGATGACTTTAATGATTCTTGATGTGTTCTGCGGGTCGGATGACAAACAGAATGCGCCAGTAACCGAAAAGGGGAAAATACCTCGCTTGGATATGTTGCTAAATGCTGAAGAAGAAGTTTTGAAGGTCGGTGGAAACGTTGTACGATTGGCAGGCTTATATATATCCTTGCCCCGCGACATTTTCATACGTAGGCTAACCACTTTTTGTATTTTGTATTTTGTATTTTTTGTTTTTATGTATTTTTAAACATATGTTTAGGGTAATTTTTTATTTATTTGAAATTAGAAGGTTTAAAATAATGTTGAATAAACATATGAATGATTTTTACAACTAATCAAATTTTCTTTATTAAAAATTCCTGATTTAGATGAAACTTTAAATGAAATCGGAAATTTAGATGAGTTCTGCGATTCGGATGCTCGAGGGCTCACTCGGATTGATTTTTTAAGGCTTAAAACCGTTCGCTTAACATTTGAAGTAGCATAGAACTGAAGTATCAAGGATGCTATCTTTTGTTGCTGGAGGAGGACTATTCACGACGCATTTTAACAGTCTTTGTTTGAAGTTACAGAAGTTATTGTAATTTCTTTAGTAGCGGTTTTTGTCATGAGACTGTGTTAATAGGTTGATGTACAGCATAAATTCCTTGACTTTATGTGCACACTCGGGATCGTGGGGCTCACACATTTTGGCTTCAGAAAGGATCAGTAGATGCAAGACCAGATCATTATTTGAACCTTATCCATTATGAGGTAGACATTTCTAACTGGTCTAGTGTCGACTTGACTTCCTCTCATTTATGCTCGAACAGGTCGTAATGTGCTGATTGAATGAAAGCTGCATCCATTGTTTCTAACTTTTTGGAATTTCCGAAGATTAACTTTGAACATCTGGAGTCTGGCGTCTCCATCACTGCTAGGGATCGTGAGACAACTGTATTCTGTACCTGCGTTTAAATTTACTACTGTAGTCTGCACTCTCACGATGCTAATATGTCTCTCGTCTTCCAGGATGCAGCTGATTTATGCATTGCAATTTTGAAGAAAAATATACGTGAGCAAGTTTTTATGGGTTGTGATAACACTCCGTTAACCAGGTCTGTTACGAAAAAATGCCGAATGCTGCCTGGCCTTGCCACGTTTAGTGCACGTTGGCTTTGTTCATAAGTCTTTATTGTATCAACTGCTTTGCGCGCTTATATATGATAGTGCATATCAGGATATTGCTGAGTGATTTGCTTGCTTCTGAATTGCAGGCAGGACATTATGGATATTACGGTGCAGAGTGGTAAATTCAAAGGGGACTTTCGCGGTTTCACAAGTAAGTAGCTTCATTACATTGCTCATTTCATACATCTCATTTTATGTTCGGAGCGATTTACAGTATGAAAGTGGTTTCCTGCGGTGAAATGTATTTAGTCACAATTTAACAGTTTCCGCGTTGAAGTTGCATGTCAATGGCCAGTTTGATTTGTAGGTCGTAAAGAAAATGATTTCTAATATTCAAGTGTTGTTTGTAACCTTGTGCAGAAAGTGAGGGGCCACTTGGAAAGAAGATGAACAACAATCGCACAAGAGAAATGGTCGAGTGGCAACCGAAGTACCATAGCTTTGGAGACTTTCTCAATCGCAATTGAGGTCTGGTTTTATGTAATCTTAGTCTCGGCTTTCCTACTCTAGTCATTTAATGACTAAGGGCTCTGCTCCTACATCGTGTAGTTGATGGGATAGTGTCTTGTCAACAATTTCTGCATTCACAGTGCAGAAGCAGACAAATGCTGAATAAAGTCATCGATGCTAATTCTTTATTCGTTCCGGATATCGAATTTTTTTCTATTTTCATCCTGTGTATCAAAAAAATTCTTAAATTTTTCTTTTTGATGAGTACACTTGGGTGTTTACCTGACTATGATCCCAATCTCGAAGGAGAGGCGGGTACACAAGTAAAGCATTAAGGACGATGGTTGCATCTCCCACTTGGCGTGGCTCATGTATCGCGACCTTGCCTCTGAAGTAGTCGATGATACAAATTTTACCTGCTGTGACCACGACATAAAGTCTCATTGGTAACTATTCTGGAGTATTGCGTTGAGTTTCTTTGTATGGGTATGCAAAATTTCAACAGGATGTGTACTAGCAACAGGGTACATCACTTCTTGTTTAGTATTTCTACTCCATTTCTATTTTTTGACCATCTTGAAATGTTTTAACTTAGATGTTTTAACCTACTCATTAGGATGATTACTATATTAGTGCTGATATACAAACAATTCATCGAAGAAATTGTAGGGATTAAATATCACAGTAAAATTACTGTTTCTGGCTTGGGGTGGGGAATACAAAAGTCTACTCCGTGGTTGCCATTCCATGTTCTGTTGTTGACTTACACCTTTCACAACCTTACAACCAGATGCGTTGCATTTTACATGACATCATTTGACAAAACGTGAAAGATGGCTGGATATCCCTGTTCAGATGATTCCCCATTTCCTCTTACAGCAAGGTTAGGTCCCAATTCAATCTTTACGAGAGCGCCCTGGGTTGATAACAACTCCAACAAGACCATGGATACAAGAAGAATCAAATACATAAAATGTACACAAAAACAAGTCTAACGCAACAATCTGAACCTGTTTCAAATCTCTACAAAACCTTATCTATAATGTTTTTGCACGGACTAAGTTAATGAGAGGCGATCACGTAAAGAATCAAAAAGAGCCCCAGCAGGCGTATTTTGACCAAATGTAGATCTCAATCTGCCCAGTAATTCATTGTCTTTCGCTTGAGCAGCAGCTTCAGTTGCTTCTTTTACCATGCCAATACGTGCATATGCCTGAAAACACCAAGTGTTTAATTCAGATAGCTGAGGATTAGTGAAAATTATTTAAGTAAACTTTGGGCTCCGTGAAGCTCCACATCAACATAACCATCATTATAAGTAAATTTTGGTACTTGTTAAGATTACAACTATTTTTCAACATGCACTCAATTTTTTACTCCCAGAGGAAGTTTTTGTTTGAGTGTTTTTTTTTAACAAAAGAGAATGAAATTCGAACAAAGTTTTGTTAATTTAAATTTACATGATAATAACACAACCTTATCGTCCCTGCAAGAACTGCAAGAATATGTCAATGCAAAATACCTCGGCTCTCTCTTCAGGATTTGTAAGCTTTACAATATACTTCAAAGCCTCTTCATTTTCCTCCTCTTCTATGCATGCCTCCACAAACGGTCTGAATCCTACATGGACACGAGCGGAACACATATAAGGCATCAGTATCTACTTCACGTCTGCAGTGCAGCCGAAGATCCAAAACTTGGATATGATTTGCAACAGTTAGTCATCAATCACGAGTATTGGAAAGTGTGGAACATGGTAAATTGATTAGAATCCTACCAATGGGAGGTTTCCTTTCTTTTGAAAACTTCTCCAGTGCGTCCCACTGCTTTGCAGTTGCAAGAGCAAACACTTTCAGCCAGTAGTAGCGCTTGTCAGGTACCTGAACAAGAAAAACTAGCAAGGTGAGAACACAAGCAAGATGAGAACTAAACATAATGCATCACATCTAAAATCATGGAAGTTCCAGGGCATTTAGACCATGTGAATTCTCATTTCGGGAATTGGATCCCATGCTCATGAGAGGCGAACTTACCAAGAACATGGCCAAGCATGGTGAGTCTTAAAAGTCTCACTTACTACAAGTCTTGAACAAAACACAGATAATTAATGGCACCTTTGTTGTTTAGCCAACAGTAGAAGGAACTCTCAAACGTAGCATACTTGGAAGAAACAAGTACCTTGAAGTCCACTTTCACTCTTTGCGCAGCTCGGTGATTTCCCAGAGTAATCAGCGTGCGTATTGTGTCACTGACACTAGAGTCCACAAAGATGGGTTGTCCTGTGGAAATTTCAAGCTCTTGCTGCAACCTGTGAGGAATCCACATGAAAACAGAGCAGGCTTAATAAAAAAAATCTCAAAACAACAAAATACAGCTTTCATCCTGCAAAACCCACCAGAACAAAGAAACCAGATAATTTCATTACTACCATCAGGTTTGTAGAAAAGGAAATGACATTTAAAGGCAAGAGAATGTACTTGAGCAGTTTTCCCTGTTCTTCAGCGGCCTTGGCTTCAAACATATGCTCTTTGGTCTGTGCATAAAGTTCACTTGCTTGATCAATTGCTTTCAAGCGAGGCCCTTGCAAAGCTGACCCAGAACGAGCTCCTATGTTCCGGGAATAAGACCAAGATTCTTTCAAAAAGACCTCTGCTGCGCTCTGACCATTCCATAGCAGAAGATATCAGTCAAATATCAGATTCAATTGAGATCTGACTTTTACATTCACTACCTTTTGCATCTATCTTCTGAGGACTTCAATTGACTATCACACCACTTGCACAATCAACAGACCGTTCGCTGGAATGGTACATGAAAACAAAAATTAGACATAACAGGAATACGAGAATATCTATGGTATGCACTGAATGTACTACAGATAATAAAAATTGAGTTGATACCTGGAGTTGTCCAATTGAGATGAAGAATTTCTTCAAAATCTCCGGATCATTTTGCCTGTGATGAATTAGAGGATCAACAGCCAGATGTTTTCAGATATGCATATTTTTAAGAGGCCTTGCACACATGAAAGTAGAGAAAATGCTAATTATACCCTGCAAATTCCAGCTGAATGATTTCAAACCTAAACTTACAATCTAAACGAACCGTGTCTACTTCATAGATGACCAGATAGTTCAATGAAACCAGCTACCAGCAAGAATGTTACAAAAAACAGTGCGACCTAACTTAATAGCTATGAAGCTACCAACGAAAAACGTGCTTGAAGTACCTGGCATATGCAACGAACAAATTTCGAGCAAGGGACTTCGCTTGGATGATGCGGAAGAAATCTGGCAGAGGTTTCTGAGTTTGCCATTACCAATGTTATAAGATGCCGTTTATACAAATGCTAAGAATTAATCATGACAAGAAATCAATTTCATGTGATTGCCAAGATATACTCCTAGATATCTATGAACGTGAGGGTATAAGCATAAAAAATAAAAAATAAAAAAAGGCTCCAACCTACACTTTCACTCTGATCCATGTCAGAACTTCTCAAAAGCGTTGCTTTCACACCAAAACATCAAGTTCATAGAATTATAATACAAACATTTTTTACAAAGATCTTAAACTCACTTGGCGCCAAATGTGAAGAATTGAGAAATAAACCAAGTCAGTGTCACCACTTTCGATGGCCTTCACAAGCGCCCTCTCCTCTTCACCCATACTTGTCAAGAGAGGAACCTGATAATCAAAGAAAAACAAGTGAGAATCCAGCCTGCTCAAACACAATCTCTGAAACGATTTCCATACCGAAAATAAAAATTCTCGAAAACAAAAATTTGACCTGCTCAGAAGCACGTGGTTCGTAGTCCAGAAGAAGAGCAGCGAGTTTTTGCCGCCCATTTCGATGTGCATCAGCAGCCACAGTGGCATACGAAATTCGCGGGCATACTTTGAGCTGTAATTTACATGAGAAGGCAATTATTAAAGCCATACGCGTGTCAAGCAAACAGGCGAATATATCGAAAGGCAATATGTTTCTATAGCTGGAATAGCTTATGCCAAGTTCACTATGTCCATTTCAGTTGCTTCTGGTTGTTACTCAACGAAACCTCGTTTAGGGTTAAGCTTCCAAGAAAATCAATACCTTCTCCAATAATACTTCCAGAAGGATTGCGTCCGGAACATCACTAGATGCAATAATCTTTGTACATGCCCAATGTACCAGGACAACTTCCTGCCCAACACCAAGAAAGGTTATCATCTTTGAGAAGTTGAATACATTTATACGTTAAAAGAAAAGCACAATCAGCTCTAAAATAGTGAATTTCTCATTGTGCAATGTGCACTACTATTCGCAAGTCGGCAGAGTCCACTCCAGGCACAAACCTTGCTTAGATCTAGATACTCAGATATGCGAAGAGCCAATAGATGTCGATGGGCATTCACAAGCCGTGCTACAAGAACCGGCGCTGTAAGGTCCTGGACAAAATGTACAAAGTTATCGGAGCATACATGCGGAAAATTCTAATTTTCATGCAGTGATGAAAAGTGATAAAAATCATTAACCAATGCACCGACTATGTGACAGACTCTACAAAAAACAATGCAGTAAGAATGTCCACGGGACACGAACAACATGAACCAATGGACTAGACATACAGGAACTGAATAAACCAGAGCTATGATAAAGAGAGTCTCCGGACACACCTTGAACTGCTGGATACTTAAAGGTATACCAATCTCAAACTGACGTACAGCATTCAGCACTCTCAGGGTCCTACACATATCCTGAAACTGATCTCGATCAAACTTCCTGCCAAATAAATGACACACATTAGTTTTGTAATCCTTTCAGCATTGCTTTGTCAAAGAGTGCCAACATTTGGAAATGGGGGTTACAGCACATAAACAATGATTTAAAAGTGACACTTATCTCCATGATTTCGAGGGTTCAATGAAATACTCAATTGTTATGTCAATACAAATAGAATCAAGGAGGCAACCTGCAAAACGCCCTGCCATAAGCAGCAGCCCGCAGCAGAGTGCGTTGTAACGAAATGTCAAATTCATGGCCTGCTGCATCGATACAATCTCCAACAGCCTCCGGAAGTTTGTCACTTATTAATCTGATGTTCTCATCCGCCTGACGACAAAAGTGCAAGATACAAACATGTTAGATCATGAGGACTTCGCTCACGCTAAATGCATATGGCAAAAACGAAAACGAAGACCTGTGCTGCTGAGGTACCTTCGCACTTCGTTTGTCGAATTGCTCCAGAGCATCGTAGAGCATGGCTGCAGGAGAAGTGCTGCCAATTTTGAAGATAGAAACGGTGGAGTCGGGTACCCGCTGCAGGAACTCCATGTACGTGTTGGACAGTATGCGGACGCCGTCACATTCAGGTGTGAGAACGATAGGTTCATCGTACGAGAATCTGACTACATCACCGTACGGACCTACCATGACTAGTTGCTCTTCCCAATAAAGGAGAACACTGTCAACCCCGCACCAAACGAGCTGCTCTGGCGGTAGAGCTGACTGCAAAATGCATATCAACAATACATGAACCGTAAGCAGAAATTCAATCAGCTCAAATCAAATGTAGGAAATCAGGTGCAAGAAATCCAGCTTTTACTTAGACATACGATTACGCTATGCGTCCCCCAAATGCAGCATTGTAATAGAACTTGATGCGCAAGAAACCCATAATTCACCGATACGACAGCAACGGAGACAGCCAGCACACCTCTGTTGTGTGCTCCAGCAATGTTTTGCTAAAATCCGTGAGCACAACCAGTAGACGACCATCATGTGTGAAACAGGCCAAAAAATTCCCATTTGACGAAAGAGTCATCTTTTGTATTGGTCCAAATTCAACCATCTGGTCTTGAAAATTATCCTCATCTACTACCAGAACAGAAGATCCAACGGCTAGGAGGACTTCCAACTTTCCAGAGAACGTGTACTGCGGCTCCACAACAGCCATACAATGCGGAGGGTCTTCCAAATGAGGATCGGCTAGCTTGACAACTTTCTTTGTCTCCAAATTCGGGATACTAAAGAGCTGATTCTGCTCTGTGATTACCACAAGGCCGCTCCCCCAAACTATACAATCCGCCACTCCCTGATCCCAGCACTCTTGTCCAAGCGAAAGCTGCTCTGGAATAAGCTCGCCATGAATATTATACTGGAAGATAGTACCATCATGCACAACGGCCAGAAGAATCTCCTCGTCAGTCCACCCGAGGGCAATAAGACGCCCGCCAGGACGATCCCACGGCACGGAGGAGAGCAGCTTGCCAGAGGACGAAAACAAGAGCAGCTTCGCTCGAGCAGATTCAGCTCGCAGCTGCACCATCTTGGACTCATCCCGCACCATGGCAATCGGTCCCCCAAACCTCGCACATGCCACTTTGTGCCGGCTCAAATCAATGCTGTTCCAACACATAGTGTAAACCTCCAGCTTCCGGTAGTAACGATTGTACAGGGCCTCCCATTCGGCCGCGATTGAGATCGCCATCGCTCATAGAACACTTTAACCCTCCAGTTAAAACTTAAGCTTGTTGATTATCAATACAAGAAATTTGAACTGTCAATCTTCTCTCCATCGCCTATATCACGGAACTGCAGAATTGAATCTGACATCCCTTCATTGCAAGGAACAAGCGTTTTAGAAAAACCAAAAGAAAACAACCCTCGAAAGCTATGCGTTGCCGAAGCCAATACGCAAAGTGCATCAGCAGTTCCGACGAGGAAAAACTCTGAACCCTAACGTCATGAAAGATCTCCAGAGCAGGGACAACTAGCATGTTAGGCCCCAGTGAACATTCATTGCAACGTTCATCGTACCCTCAAGGCTTGTATCGATTAGCAATCTAGTTCCGTTCCCTATCCCGAAGAATAACACTGGCAAGAGACTCTGAACTATCGAATCAACGCCAACGAGCACCTAGTCAAATAACACAAATCATATTACAACTTCTACTTGCATAAAAAACAGAACTGACTCGAGATAGAAGAATATTCAACACTAAGATTTAGGGTTCACAATTGCTTCGACAGACAGAAAATGTAATTATGGTAGTGTAGATCCAGACGGAGATACATCTTCCCAACAAGCAACTCCCTAAAAGTAAAGCTCCGATTTCTACGCCTCCTCCACAACGACAACAACTCATCCTCTTCCCTGCCATGCCTCCCCAGATTGAAGCTTATCACAACCAACTCAACACTAAGAAAACAAACCTCACAATCTCTTTCACCATCGTCATTCTAATCGCTAAGCTGATCACGCTCCCAGCGAAAAACTCAGAATTACTATCCAACACCAGGATTAAATCTGCGCAACGCGCAAAACGCAGAACCTCACGCAGAACCCCACAAAGAGCTCCACGCTGAGGAATTTTTTCGAAATGGCCCAACACCCACCACCCTTTCGAAGCATGAATCGCGACGGGCTCTAGATCCAACCCACTGCATAATCCCTGGCATACTTACCAGCTCGATCCCATCGCCTCAGTATAACATTCCACCCTACCAATGATCGAAGCTCGTGGAATCGCACCGCACACGCACATGGATTGGTCCCAGACATGGCATTCTTTATCCAATTCACTAGTGGAAACCTGCGAAAATCAGCCGAGGAAGGGGAATTCTAGAGTAGCAATGGAGAAGCGAGCGGAACAAAGTGCCTGGATTAGGATCCCACCTCGACATTAGAGCTTGAATCGTCGCTCCCGCAACAGCACTGCCATCGCCCGAGCTCGCTGAGGCGCATCGGAACTGGGCTCGGGTCTCGTCGGAGGAGGTCGCGCATTCCCCATGCTTACTAGTAAGATTGCGGACCAGCTTGTCACTGCAAAAAGCACAATCCGACGTGGCATGCCGCGTGGCGTCTTGCGTGGCAAGCTGTCGTTACCCCGTCTTTCGTATTTGTAATGAGGTTCGTAGATTCCATCATCATTATTATTGTTGTTGTTGTTATTATTATTATTATTATATTATTTTGGTATGTGTTGTGTAAATGAATGGTTGGCCAATACATGGTAGTGTAGAGAAGGTTTTGTGAAAATAAATTTCTTGTTGATTCTTTTTAATATAAATTTGTTTCCTATGTTGTTGTTGTTGTTGTTGTTGTTTTTTTATTTTTTGTATTTTATTCAAATTTTTTTATTTTATTCAAATTCTTTTATTGAAGAGTTATTTACATGTTGGTTTTACATTTTGATGATTTAGATTCAAAATACATAAAAATTAAAGATTAAAAAAAAAAAAAAAAAATCAACATTTTCATTGTGTAATTTTAGGCAGTATCATCTTGTTTTTACATGTTAAATAGTAAAATACATCAGGAAATATAAAATGCTGAAATGATACTTTATGATTAAACAAATAAATCTTATTTTCATAATGGAATATGTTAGTCAAATTTTAAAAATATTGTTAAAATAAAATAGAGGAAAGAAGAAAAATAAAAAAAATTGAAGAAAGAAAAACAATTGTGAGTCACAATCAAAACGTATTTGTACCATCAAATAATCAAAATTTGATATTAAATTTTCTAAAACATTAGTAATCACATAATTTTAGTACAGTGTATTTTATAATTTTTTTAAAAAAATTTGAAATTACAATAAAATGATTTGCAAAATGACACATATTTGAAATTTGAGATGCAAGTAAAATTAATAAAATAATAATTATATGATACTGCTTTTATTAAATAATCACAATGAAGAGAAAAATGAATAAATCATAAATTGTTTTTGCTCTGAGAATAACATCTCAAAGAATTTCATTTAGCTTAGGTAATAAATATCACATGAATGGAAACTTCTATACCAATTTGACCAACAATTGACATGTTGTACAAGTTGTGTTTACAAACTTTTGTTAAATAGGCAACACACATAATGATAACTCAATCAGATGATATGATTGTTGCAAGTAGCATGTAATCATACCAAATCAATCTTTGGAAGTATACATGTGACATATATAAATTTAAGAATAATAATAGAAATTTGTATTACAAAAATATGTTAGCACTTATCACTTTTTTTTTTAATTAAAAAAAATAAAAAAAATACATGTATATATATATATATATATATAGACAACTCCGTATTCAATTGGAGATAATTAGACTGAATATTAAAAATATCAATTGGATTCACCTTATCTTAAAAACACTGTTAGATTGCAATGACTATTTTTTCTATGATTATGTTTGAGGTGGAAGCTTTTTATATTAGATAAACTGCAAAGTATACTATAAATTTTAAAAAATTGTTAATAAACAATGGTATGAAGAAAAAACCATAGTAGTAGACATTCTCTTTGCAAAAAATTGATAATATTACTATAAAGACAAACCTTAAGGTTTTTGAGGTTTTTAAGATTTTTAAGATTTTTTTTAGACAAATATCTTAATCCATAAATTGTCTTTGTTGTAATAAATCACCTTGTCTATTAAATATGTATCTAAATAGACATAAAGTTATAGAGAAGTTAAAATAAAATAGAAGAAAAAATGAGACAATTATAATTGTTAATAAATATTTTCTAAGAATAATACTTATGGTTAAATTTAAATACATTGAGTAATAATTTATCTAAATAATATCAAAGAAAATAATCATAAGTTACTTAAAATAGTAGTATTATTATCAAATATATAAAATCTAAACTTTGGATGATACCTGGACTCAAATGTTACACTTTTGTATGAATAAATTTAATTTTTTTTAAAGATTGTAATTAACTTTAAATCATTGTAAAATTAAAAAATTTTAAAATCCTTTTTCAACATAAGAAACCATACATTTTACATTATTCAATAGAAAAATTAAAAATATTTATAGTTTTTGTATATGAGGGATATAATAAAAAATTACTTTAATTAGATATTTTATTAATTAAATATTTATAATATATTTTAATAAAAAATTAAATTAATTTTTTTTTTTTTATAATTTTAAAGAATTAAGAATCTTTAAATTTGATTATATTAATTTACAACAAAATTAGAATTTGATACCAAAAATAAGCAAAATTAAAGCATACGGATCTTTGTAAATATTGTATGTAGATCTTTATAGGCTATTTTATTATATAAATGAGTAGATAATAATAATAGTAATAATTATTATTTTATATTTTGATTTTGAAATTAAAATTATCATGAATAAATCACAAGATCAAATAATTTAATGTGTTAAATAATATTATTTCATTAAAAATTAATATCATAACATATAGATTTTTTAATAATATATATATATATATATATATATATATAAACTTGGATATTATATAACAATTTACTAATCTATATTTGTCCAAATAGATTGGAGTTGTATAAAGAATAAGTTAAAAATTATTTAAAATGACTTATAACATGATAATTTAAACAAAATATCAATCTTTTTATTAAAAAAATAACAAACATATTAATATTTTATTTAAAAAATTATTTTATAAAAAAATCTATTAAATTAATAAATATTAGAAAAATAAATATATTATAAATTAAAGAATTTAAATCAAATAATTATTTATAAATAGAAACAAATTATAAAAAATTAAAATAGAATATAATATTTAAATAAATTATTAATAGAATATAATGAGAGAATTAAAAACTATAAGATCTAATTACCTAGCCAAAAACAACTAATCATCTCTAAATATGTGTGATTGTTTCTAAAATATAATTACAAGAAAAAATTTTCTACTTACAAATCACATGGATAGTTATTTATAATTATTATTTTTATAAAATTATATATGTATATATATATATATATATATATATATTAAAATATAAATATAGATTATGACTAGCAAAGAAGATTAAAAGTTTGCAAACTTATAGCACACATGTCTATTTATCTACAAAATATGCTACACATTATCTTTGGTATAGCCCCATATTTTGCATGGTATATAACTATTGGTAGAATCCCACATCACATGCCAAATGTGATGCACCTCATTTATGTGCTATGCCACTTATATAATTATTTGAATCTTGTATATCCAAATAATATCAAAATCATGACTTTTATTCATATCTAACTCCTTTAAATACTTTAGGGACTTTTTAACCTACATATTCTAAATTAAAAAAAGTATCAAAAGTTTTTTATTTTATTATTATTATTATATAGTTTTAAATATATAAATATATAAATATATATAGGCTACTTTAAAAAGTATTGTACCTAAAAAAAAAAAGAAGAGAATTATTTTGGAGAGGCTAATAACAACCAACCATAAAACTATTGTCACCTAATTTTGGGAAGAGTGAGTGTTGCAAAATAATATGTAATTGTATCACACAATAACTCCTCCATTAAGAGTGACCCCTTCAAGTAGTCTAGGACATTGCAGATCAAACAATTAAGTAATTAGTTAATTAACTAATCATATCAGTATTTATACAGCAAAAACATCGTCCTCTTGTCTCACTTATTTGTTTGTATCAGCGTCACCTTTGTTTCTCACGGCTCTAGAGCACTGAGAGTTTCACCTCTTGCTTCCCATCCGATGCCGATGGGAAGCTCAAATCCACCACGCACGTCACGTTGTCTTCGTCTGGACCTGTGGCTTCGCGTGAGCAATCACGTTGATCGATTGTCATGTGCATGGCATTCTGTAGCAATGGCGCTTGAAGAGCTGCTCCAGAACGTTGATCCCGCTAGCGATGGCGCGATTGCACCTCTGCTGTTTAATTCCGGCTTCTTTTGACCCCTTGTACGAAGTCAGGAGCTAAGGAGCTCCGCAGGGTTGAGTTCTCAAAGGAAACATCCACCACGGTATTGAAAATTTCCTTATCCTGAAATCGGCAACCTTGCCGGAATTATGAGCCGGGAAGACAATGAGGAGATGACTGGCTATCTCCTCAGAAGTGTTGCTTAGCTTTGTAAGATTGAAACTGCGGAGTGTGACGCCTTGGAGTTCGGTAGATGAGTCGCCGTGAGCAGTAAGGAAACAAATCATTTAAACGAAACCTCCTACTACCACGCCAAGAAAAACGGAAACGCAGCAACTCTCATCGGTGCACAGAAAAGTGCAAGAGCTTACCACGAGGTTGTTGAGAATGTCGGCGAAATTCGACTACCGTAGCTCCCGAGGCCGTGCCTTAAATCCGATCACAATGTGACATTCCACAACATAAACTCCTTGACATGACGTTTTGTTTTTGTTTTTTGTTTTTGTTATTTTTGTTTTTTGTATTTTTGTTATTTTTTTTAATACACAAAAACAGGGTTTACTTGATGCATTAATTAAGTACAAAAAATGATATACCAAACTACTAATACCAAAGGGTAGAGATAAGAGTACTAAGAGGATAGAACTACAACAATTGCTAGTTCATTTACACTTTTGTGTAAGATTATGCCACATTGAGATACTCTAAAGTTAAACTTAATTATTTTGTCCAATTTAGAACTTAATATGTGTTTTGCCATTCATGATTTATTCTCTTGAAAAGGGTAGTCTCATGTTTTGGATGTTTTGTTAGTTTCTTTTGAACAAATTTCTAACTAAATTTTTCAACTAGTCCATTCTAAATCAAGCTTTTGTCATGATATTTTTAAATGCAACATTTCTTATCTTGATTGTTTGTTTATAACTTGTTCCTTGTACAAAATAATTATGAGCAATAATGAAATAAGTTCCTAAAAACTAATTAGTTCTTATGTGCTACTTATACTATATTCATTTAAGTAGGCTTTTGACAATTGCTTCCTTCAATGCATGCAAATAGAATCCATAAAATTTTGGACTTTTAGAAGATATTAATTTAATAGACTTTTAAGAGGCATGGACAAGAGATTTTTAGGCAAGAATGTTCTCCACAATAAAAAAAACTTCTGCTTTTAAAATCTCTTTGTTTCTTTTAGATAAAGAATGTCATCTTCCATTAATAATTATAAAGCCATTGAAGTCTCTAAAAATCTTGCAAATAAGAAGAATCAAAAGAAAAATTATAGGTGAAAAAATTTATTCATATTATTATAATAAATTATGTATTGAAGTATATTGGATTTTTTTTTTTTTTTTTTTTTTTTTTTTTTTTTTAAATATTTGATGAAATTTTTAAAAAATTGAATATATATTTATACTACAAAGATGAGTTTGTTGATAATATTGGCCAATTAGTATAGATATTGGACATAAAACTCCCAAATTAGTCAAATATTTGTAATTAGTGTTTCACAAGAGGCCTTTCTAACATAGGCTTTTACCTTCATATTTTGCTTTGCAAATCTTATCAACAATAATCAAATATGGTTTGTAATAAAAAAATAATTAGAATTAAGATTATATATAAAAATATTCTTTTATTGTTCAAATATTAAAAATTTGTACATGTTCAAAGATTCATTGCTTAAGTACAAGATCACCTTTCAAATGTGTCTAAGAATAAATAAAGAAGGTTGAGAAAAAAACTTTTCTAAAGCCTAATATTGATAAAGATCTATAAATAAGACCAAATACATTACTCTTCACTATTGTGCTTAAATTATAATTAAAGTGTTGAATTTACTACTACCTTAAATGACTTAGTTATTGCAACCTAAAATAACTCATCTATTCCTAAGCTTTTTATTTGTCATTTAATCTTATTGGATCTCCACCTTTAGTTTTAAGTTTTATTTTTTCTTCTTATATTTAGTGTGATATCTATGGCAGCTTATGTCAAGGATACAAGATAATAGTTAATAAAGGGATAAAAAAAATATTACAAAACTGAAATGATTTTAAAAACAAAGAACTAGATAGTTGACAAGAACAAACAACTAGATAGTTATCAAAAAATAAGACAACACTTTAGATTGCTCCAAGATTTGTGTTGGCAAATTGAAGTATACTTTGGTCTTGCTTTTTATTTATACTATAAGGACTATGTCCTATTAAACCTTCTAAGAATATCTTAAATAATTTTAGAAGATTGAAACAAGTTTTTGAAGATCAAAGAAGGTTCTAGAAGATTCTAAAATATGGTGACTTGAAGTATGTCTGTGACATCACCTTTCTTTCTAGCAACAAGTTCCATAAGGAGCCGAAGTGATTTGATGATGAAATCACATACGCAAGAAATCTAAAATTTGTCAAAGTAAAGAAGTAGCATATTTTGTCTTTGATTTATTAGTTATCTATTCAACAAGATCCTTGAGGTGGTGTTGATGGCCTTTAAATATAACTTCTATCGTACCAATGTCCCATTTAAGAATTTGCTTTTTATTGTGACCTTCAAAACATCCTACAAACATAATTTTTGGTCTATTTGGAATCACTTTTCCAACTTCAAGGAATATTATTAGAGATCGGGCATTTGAATCAAGATTTTTATAATGAGGCCGTACTTCCAAAGATTCCAAATATGGTCTTACTTGGCATTAGAATACTCCTTCTTAGCCTTGTTCATGTTCTTCAAATCTAATAGATTGTGAAAGTTACAATGGTTTATTAGACACTTATGTGATAGAAGAATCTTTTGATTTTTATTCTTGCAAGTCCCTCAAAATGCAAAGATTTGACATGATAATTAACAAGCTTCTAATAGGATCTATTCTATCTTAAAAAAAATGACTATATATAAGTGAAGGACTTAGTGTGGCTCTCTCCTTTTTATATTGATCTTTTACCATTAGTAGAAAAATATCATTTAGAAGCCAAGAGATGTTGAAGTCTATAAAATCTTTAATGACAATTGAATCTAGATTTTCTAAGATATCGTTGATGGAAGTTACAAACTTTTTTAGGTGCATTCGTAAAGTTATCTAAAGGTTCTCATGTTCTTTCATTAACTCCATAACCCTTCTAATAGATAAAATATTCCAATCGTCTATGTCTTATACACAAATCCAATATTTCATCCACTTTGTATTCAAGCTCTTGATTGATTTCAATTTGGATTGGTGGTAAAAGAGTTCTTTCAATAATACTTGAATTATAATAGGTTTTTAAAATAAGACATGAAAGATTAGATGAATGTGTATGCTACTTGGTAGTTTAAGACAATTTTTTTTAAAATTTAATTAGTATAGAATTATAAATAGTCTAAGTTTTTGATAGTTTAATTATTGTGATGGTCAATTTGTTTATAAATTTTGTCAAAGTAACCAGACATGATCTCTTACCTTGAACTTTGATTGGTTTTTGCAATGAATGTCTACATAGTCTTTATTTTGGTCTTGAATCATTTATAATTTGAATTTTAATTCTTTATGGATGGCTTTTAAGTAGCTATCTTGATTTTCTATAGGAAGACTTTTCACATCTTCAATTTAGAATAGATCTGCTATAGGGTGGTATCCATAATTTGAGAAGAATGGAGTTTTTTTTGTCAAAGAATGTTTGGTGTTATTATATGCAAACTTGGCCAACGATAGGAGGTCCATATAATTATCTTATTGATAATTTATACTACAACAAAGATATTGTTTGAAGATCTAATTCATTCATTTTATTAAAGATGCAAGATAGTGGGTTAGCAAAGAAACAAAGAAAAGATTACAAAACTAAAATAATTTCAAAAACAAAGAATTGGATAGATAAGAAGAAATAACTAGATCATTGACAAGAATAAGAGACTAGATTGATATCAAGAAACAAGGCAACACTTTGGATTGTTCAAAGGCTTGTATTAGCAAGATTGAAGTGCACCTTGGTCTTGCCTCTTATTTATACTACAAGGCCCATGTCCTATTGAACCTTCTAAGAGTATCTTAGAAGATTTTAGAAGACTGAGGAAGATTTTAGAAGATTGAGGAAGATTTTAAAAGACTAAGGCAAGTTCAAGAAGTCTAAAGAAGATTTTAGAAGGCTATAGAAGGTTTTAGAAGGCTATAGAAGGTTTTAGAAGATTGAAAAAGATTTTAGAAGGTTCTAAAAGCTTATAGAAGATTTTAAAAGATTAAAAAAGATTCTAGAAGATTTTGGAAGATTTTAAAAAATTATAGAAGATTTTAGAAGATTACAAAAGATTCTAAAGGACTACAAAAAATTTTAGAATGTGATGACTTAAAATATGTCCGTGACATCACCTCCCCTTTTAACGATAAGTTCCACGAGGAGCCAAAGTAATTTGATGATCAAATTATATATGCAATAAATCTAAAATTTGTCGGAATAAAGAAGCAACATATTCCATCTTTTGTTCATTGGTTATCAATTCAACATGATCTTTGAGGTAGCGTCAATGACTTCTAGATATAATCTCTGTTGTATCAACATCCTATCCAAGAATCTACTCTTCATTGTGACCTTGAAAACATCCTTCAAACATAATTTTTGGTCCATTTGGAATCACCCTTCAAACTTCAAGGAGTATTATCAAAGCTTGGGCATTTGAATCAAGATTTTTGTGATGAAGTTGTATTTTTAAAGATTCCAAATGTGACCTTATTTGATGTTAAAATATTCCTTCTTCACCTTGTTCATGTTCTTCAAACCTAATAGATTGTCAAAGTTGCAATGATTCTCTAACCGCTTAAGTGATAAAGAGTCTTTTGACTCTTATTCCTACAACTTCCTTGAAATGCAAAAATTTGACATGATAATTAATAATCTTCTAGTAAGATCTATTCTATCTTTAAATAAAAAGATTATATACAAGTGAAAGTCTTGGCATAGCTCTCTCTTTTTTATATTGGTCTTCTGCCGTTGCTAGAAAAGTGTCATTTAGAAGCCAAAAGATGTTGGTGTCTACAAAATCTTCAATGGCATTTGTAATTAAAATTTTAATTTTTCATAGATGGCTTTTAAGTATATAGCTTAATTTTCTGTAGCAGGGCTTTTAACATCTTCAATTTGGAATAGATCTGCTCTAAGGTGGTATCTATAATTTGAAAAGAATGAAGTTTGTTTCATCAAAGAATATTTGGAGTTATTATATGCAAATTCAGCAAATGGTAGGAGGTCCATTCAATCATCTTGTTGGTAATTTATATTGCAACAATGATATTTTTCTAAGATCTGATTCACTTGTTTTATTTGACTTGTGTTATAATAAGACTATTTCTAAAGAAGAAATGGCCAAGCTTTTTATTGATGATATTTATTGAATACATGGCCTTTCAAATGACATCATTTCAAATCAAAGACCATAATTTATATCAAATTTTTAGAAAATACTATTCCAACTTCTGAAGATATTATCAATATCTTTAGTTACAAATTGGATGGCTTCAATATGATTTATTTTTGTTGATCCAATACAATATCTCTTATTCTTGGCACAAGATATGATTATTGAGAAAAGGCATCTAGTTTCTTTTGATGTTTTTTTAGATGATATGTAATTACAAAATTAAATTGAGATAATGATATGCTCCATCATGCTTTTCAGCGATTCAAAATTCAAACACTCATAAAATATTGCAAGTTTTTGTGGTCAATATATATCATGATCTTATGTTGAGTCCCTTCCAGCAAATGGCACTACTTTTCAAAAGCATCAACAATTGCTAATAATTCTTTGTCGTGGATCTTGTAATTGATCTCTGTAGCTGAAAATTTTTTAAAGCAAAATGCTACTAGATATAGTTGATCATCATTATCAATTTTAAAATACAAATTTAAGTAAAAAATTTAAGGCATCCATTTCTAGAATGAATGATTTTATTAGATCTACATGAATAAGTATAGGGATTGAAGTAAAGGATTCTTTTAGCTTTTTGAATGCTTTTTAAGCCTTGCTATCACAAATAAATTTCTCCTTTCTTTTAAGTTGTGTTAATAGAGCTGCAATCTTAAAATAATGCTTAATGAAGATGTTATAAAAATTTGCAAATCCTAAAAAATATTGTACATCTCTGATTGATGATAGTTGTTTCCACTCTATAATAGTTTGTATCTTCTTTGGATCTATAGAATTTTTATTTTTAGAAGCAATATATCCCAAAAATTTGACTGATAGTTGATAGAAAGAATACTTCTCTAATTTGGCATACAATCTATTTTTTCTTAGTTTTTCTAATATTATACGTATATAATGTTCATATTTTTATTTGTTCTTAGAAAAGATCAAGATATCATCCAAGTAGATGACTACAAAGTTATCTAATTATTTTCATAAGATATCATTTATTATATGTTGAAAGATTGGATGTGCATTTATAAGTCGAAAAGATATAACATTGTACTCAAAATGTCCATACCTCATACAAAATGTTGTCTTCTATTGATCTCCTTCTTTAATCTTGACTAGGTTGTAGGTACTATCATATAGTAATATGGCCATTAAGTGAAAGAAAAAATGAATGATTAATATATAGAAATTCAAATAAAAATATTTTAATGAATTATCTTAGAATTATAGATAATAGATAAGAAAGTAGAAAAAAATTAAAAAGGCTAATGCTAATACTGCTTTTTTGTAGAAGAGGCTTTTATTTACTTTGTATGATTATAAATAAGATAAAAAAAAATAGATTAGAATAATAAATAATATAGATATTTTTAGAAAAGAATTAAAAATCGGTTTTAATAAATTTTACCTCAAAATTCTTAGAGTTGATATCCAAAGAAGACTAGTTGTGATCCTAAGTTGAAATCAGATACTATGATATAAAATCATGTGCCTATAGCGGATCGAGGGTTCTTTTGCAAATCAAAGAATTCAGTTGATGAGCAAACTTAAAGAATTTTATTTGAGTGTTGATTTTTAGTTATTTAGAAAAAAATTGGCTTTGTAAGAGCTTTGCAAAGTTAAGGTTGTATTGGGTGACTCTGAATTTTGTGAAGTAAAGAGGGATTTATAAATTTGAATATTTTGTGAGTTCAACTATAGATCTATAAGTGAAAATTTAAGGATTTGTGATTGTAATTATAATTAATATATATTATAAGTTTGAGCTTGATCAAATAGTTCAATTAGAAGTTATTAAAGTTCAAGTGGGTTTAATCTCGGAAGTTGGGATTTCAAAGTTAGCAAAGGTTTCTTTGATATTTAGCAATCTATCAGTTGGATTGTCATGAAAATTATTTATATGGATAATAAACTAGATTTTATATATATATAAATTTTAAAAGCAATTAAATGGTACAAAGTAAAGATATTTGTATTAGGAGTTTGACATTAAGGTTGAAGAAGGAAGGTGGCCTATACTTGAATAGAAATTTGAGCTTAACTTCTGTTTGGTAAATTGGATCTCTTTCAATTTGTTTGTGCATGTTGTCAACTTAATAAATAAAAGGTGTGCAAAATTTGAGCTAAGATCAATAATTAGATCATCAGCTATTGTGGTTTTAATCTACTATAGGATTTGATTAGGATTTATTAGGATTTGTTAGGATTTGAATAGGATTTGGTTAGAATTTGTTAGGATTTATTTAGAGTTTGATTAGGATTTCATTAGGATTTAGAATTTGATTAAGATTTGATTAGAATTTGATTAAAATTTGATTAAGATTTGAATAGAATTTGATTAGGATTTGATTAGGATTTGATTAGGATTTAAGTAGGATTTGATTAAAATTTGATTAAGATTTGATTAAGATTTTATTAGATTTTGAATTAGAATAATAAGAATTTGATTAAGATTTGAATAGGATTGACTAGGATTTGATTAGGATTTGATTAGGATTTGACTAAGATTTGATTAAAATTTGATTAGGAATTAATTAGAATTTGATTAAAGTTTGATTATAATTTTTATTTTTAATATTTTAAAATATTTTTATTTTAATATTTCTTTTAGATTTATATTAATATTTTTTAAATATTTCTTTATTATTTTTTTATGACTTCTTTAGAAGTATTTTAGGATTTTTGTATTCTTTTATAATTAATTTAAAATCTAATTGAATTTTTTAGGATTGAGTATACTTGTTAATTTTTAATTATAAAATTTACATAATTCTATTAGAAGTGTTAGGATTTATTATTGATATTTTTCTTTATCTTTTAACTGAGTGCCTAGTGCATTATCAAGCAAGACTTCACAACATATTGCAGCGCCTCTCTAATTAGTCTTTGTAAAGATCTTTGCTTATTCTAATTGTTCCAATACTCTTGAGATTAATAATAATAGATAGCAGTTTTTTATAGTTACCTTATTCAGACCTTGATAGTCAACACACATATATAAAGAACCATCTTTCTTCTTCACAAATGAGATAGGAGCTCCTACAAGTGATTTTGAATGTCTAATAAAATTCTTGGCTAGGTTTTCATCAATATATTCTTACAAGGCTGTAAGCTCCATTTATAAGAGATTATAAATTGGACCAAATGGAGGTTGAATTCCATCTTGTAATTCAATTGCATAATCATAAGAATGGTATTTTGATAACATGTTTATTTATTTTTTTTCAAATACATCTTCAAGGTCACGGTATTGGCTAGAAATATCTTGCTTCAGTTGCTCCATTGGATCTTTCATTGAGATAGTATACAATGCAAATACAGTCTTTTTTTTGTTGCTTGCATAAATGCTTTAGCTCTAAGAAATAAAGTAGCTTCTCATTTCTTTTTTTGATATTTGAATCTTAAAAAAATCTTTCACAAATTCCAATCAATATCAAGATTATGTAATTCAAACCAAAGGAGTTTAATGACAATAAAATTTATTAGACATTGAATGATGTTGAAGATAATATGTGATACTT